>JAXGFW010000388.1:0-17000 GCA_034376525.1 Nicotiana benthamiana | reverse complement strand
TTCGTAGAGCACTTGGGATTACAAGACCAAATAGTATCAGCAGTTCAGGTGTTGAACGGATTTAACATGGTATGCAAGACTACTAAAGGAGAATAACCCTGCCAATGAACACCATTGGGGTGATCCATGATACAAAGTTCTACGTTATCGAAGAGTACATGAGGTACAACACCCTATTAGGGAGGCCATGGGTTCAATAAAATAGTGGTACCCTCAACTCTACACCAAAGTTTCCTACACTAGGGAGGAATCAAGACGGTCTATAGAGAGCGGCCGAGCACAAAGAAAATATTTGAAATCGACAAGGTGATCCCGGTGCCCGTGGTCTCAATATCAAAGAACACGGAGCCAACCAGGAAGGAATAAAATGTATAGCAATCACCGACATTGGCCCCAAAAGAACCAGAAGAGCGAGGAGTAGATGATGAGGATGATTACAAAGTTCCTAGATCGTGCATAGCTCCTGATGACACTAAATTGATGGTCGAGGAGCTGGAGCAAGTCATATTGATCAAACAGTTACCAGATTAGAAGGTACCTGGGCACGTGGTAAACTCCCGAGATCAGGAGAAAACTCATTGAAATTCTTATAGTTAAAATAGATTGTTTCACTTGGTCCTATCTTCACATGATAGGGATTCCACCGGAGGTAACCACTCATAAAATGAGCTTGAACCCAAAGTTCCATTCGATTAAGCAGAAAAGGAGACTACAGTTCGAGGTCAAGCATACATTCATCAAGGACGAGGTATCTAAACTCCTTAAGATATGATCCATTCGGGAAGCTATATGCCCAGGCTGGTTAGCTAACGTAGTGGTATTACCTAAAAAAGGAAATAAGTTAAGAAAATGTGTGGATTATAAAGATCTTAACAGCTCTTAAATCGTGGACGGAGTTCAGGGGTATTCAAGGTGATAATTTAGATGAAATTTCCCATCTAAATGAGCTTCAAGTTTACTTGTCACAGGGACTAGAAAAGGGGAATCCAGACGGCTCTTTTGACCTTTTGGAATGGTGGAAGACAAGGGAAAAGCATATTCCCGTTCTTGCAAGGATGGCTCGGGATGTTTTGTCGATTCAAGCGTCAATTGTTGCATCGGAGAGCGCTATTAGTCAAGCAAGACTACAAATACGTGATCACAGAGCGTCGATGCGGGATAGCTTGGAAAAAATCAGTGTTTTTTCGAGATTGGATCCGCGTAGAAAGAAGGAACTTTGGCATAGCAGAATCACAACCAGAAATAGATGAGACGTATGAAGTAATAATAGCAGAACTTTCTGAGGAAGCAACTTCACTCGGAAGTGGTGATGAACAAGCTTCATTTCCACCACCGCCAACACAACCACCTCCCAACCTTGACGGTTTTATGAGATTTGTTAGAAATAATACATAAATTATGATGTAACTTGTACATTGGCACGTCTTCTTTTAGTTTTTTTTCCTTTTAATGGTGGTATTAGTACCATGTTGTGCTCATTCCATTGGGGGAAGGAAGACTAAGAAAGATATACCATTTTGGTCAATAAATATGCTCTTTATCATATCCTTGAATATCTTTTGTCTCAATATTTCTTTGTCTTTACTTCGATATCAATCCTTGAATATTTATATAACATACAATATATAACATACAACACAATATACTAATGACAACATTCTTTTATCAATATATACTACTTATATACAATTTATACTAATTACTAACTACAACACAATATACACTACTTATATACAATATATACTACTTATATACAATATATACTACTTATATACAAAATATACACTACTTATACACAATATATACTAATTACCAAACACAATATATACTATACTAATAACATAGTACACCATATAAAATATATTCTACAATATACTAATGACTACTATACAAGATATTGAATTAAAAAAAATAAAAAAATTTCGGAACCGCCAGAACCAGAACCGCCAGAACCGGAACCGCCAGAACCGGAACCGCATGGTACCTGGAACCGTCACGGGCCGGTTCGACCTTCAAAACCGCCAGAACCGGAAACGCCAGAACCGGAACCGCCAGAATCGGAACCGCAGACCCAAATAGACCCAGAACCGGGACCGGATACAGCCTTGTGAGATACTCAATTTTTACAATGCATATTCCGGGTACAACCAAATTTCAACGAACCCGGACAATCAAGAAAAGTCTTCCTTTATCACTAAATTCGGCACCTATTGTTATAACATGGTGCCATTTAGATTAAAGAATGATGGTACAACCTGTCAATGCATAGTAAATTGGATTTAGAGTTGGATCCGGTAAATAGATTGGAAAATCAATGGATGTTAATATTAACGACATGTTTGTCAAGTCCCTACAAGCAGAGCACCATTTGAAACATTTGCATGAAATCTTTGACATATTAAAGAAATATAATATGAAGCTAAAACTGGAAAAGAACGCATTCGGAGTTAGATTCGAAAAATGTCCTTGAGTTCGTGGTATTCAATCGAGGGATCGAGATCAATCCCAACAAAATTAAAGCCATTGAATACATCACCGTAGCGGAAAAATTTCAAGGCCATTCAGAGACTAACCGGGCGTATAGCCGCCCTGGGTCGATTCATTTCAAGGTCCTTGGACAAAAGCCATTGGTTCTTCTCACTTCTCCAGAAGAAGAATGACCTTTATTAGACTTCGGAATTCCAACAAGCTTTAGAAGAACTCAAATGGTACCGTTTTGCCTCCGCCCCTACTCCACACTCCAAAGGCGGATGAACAAATATACCTTTACTTGGCAGTTTCTGAGGTAGTAGTAAGTGGAGTCTTGGTCGAGGAAGAGGAAGGTACGCCATTTCCTATTTACTATGTTAGTAGAACTCTAGACGAGGCCGATAACAAGGTATTCTCACCTGGAAAAATTGGCACTCGCTTTGCTAAGCGCCTCTAGAAAGTTAAAATCATACTTCCAATGCAACCCTATATGTTTTGTACCTCTTATCCACTGAGGAACATCTTGCACAAACCAGAGATTTCAGTTAGGTTGGCGAAGTGGACCGTCAAAGTCAGCGGGTACGAAATCAAGTATCGACCCTGAACTACCATAAAATATCAATTTTTGACATACCTCATTTCCGCCAGCCATAGTTCCCGAAGTCGAAAGGGAGTTATTGCAAACCTCGGGGACTACCAGAGAATTTGGACCCTTTTTACGGACGGTGCCTCGAACGTAGAGGGGTATTGGCTTGGCATCATGTTGAAATCACCTAAGAGGGATGTAGTTAGGCAATTTATTAGAACTGTGAAATTGACTAAAAATAAGGTCGAGTGTGAGCCATGATTGCAGGTCTCGAATTGGCTAAAAGCCTTGTGGCGGAGGTAATCGAAGCTAAGTGCGATTCCTACATTGTGGTAAATCAAGTCAATAGGATGTTCGAAGTGAAAGAGGAACAGATGCAAAGTTATTTATACAAGTTACAGGTAACACTGCATCAATTCAGGGAATGAACCCTACAAAACTTGCCCCGAGATCAGAACAGTGAGGCCGATGCTCTAGCTAACTTAGGGTCATCGGTTGATGACGATAAATTCAATTTGGGAATAGTCGTATAGCTCATGAAGTCGGTGATAGAAGAAGGCCACGCGGAAGAAAACTTAACAAGTTTAACCTGGGATTCAAGGAATAAGTACATAGACCACTCGTAGACTAGGAAACTACCCTCAAATCCCAAAGAATCGAGAGCCTTACTTACATACCAAAGTTGCCAGATTTAGCTTAGTTGAAGGGGGATTATTTAGGAGAACATTTGATGGCCCACTATCCAAATACTTGGGACCAGGAGGTACTGAATATGCCTTGAGAGAAGTTCATGAAGGCACTTGTGGGAACCATTCGGGGAGTAGAGTCTTTGATTCGAAAGCTAATTAGGGTCGGGTACTGTTGGAATGAAATGGAGAAAGATGCGAAGGACTTCGTACAGTAACGTGATGACTGCCAGAGACACGAGACACGCACCGATAAGCCATAAATCGAGAGAGCTACTCCGCCCGGTCATGTCCACGTGACCGTTTATGAAGTAGGGAATGTACATCGTCGGTCCCCTACCACGGGCTCCCCATTAAGATAAATTCATACAATTCATGATTGATTATTTTTCCAAATGGATTAAGGCCCAAGCATTTGAAAAGGTCCGGAAGAAAGAAGTCATTGACTTCATCTAAGACCCCATAATATATCGATTTGGAATATCGGCCGAGGTTATGTGCGATTATGGGAAATAATTCATCGGCAGCAAGGTAAATAAATTTTTCGAAGATCATGAGATTAAGAATATGCTATCAACACCTTACAACCCTACTAGGAACATGCATACAGAATCAACAAATAAGATCATACTTTAAACCCTGAAAAAGAGGTTGATCGATGCCAAAGGGAAATGGAAGAAATCCTGCCTGAAGTTCTGTAGGCATATCATACGGCATTGCAGTCTATCTATAGAAACATGCGGGCATGGAACTATTGGATGAAAGGTGTGAGGCCACCCTAGTCTGATTGGCTGCCCAAAACAATTAATAAAAAGATACTATAATCGAATAGCCAACCTCTGGCATTTCAATATCGGTAACTTGGTATTCAGGAAAGTAATATTACATACTGAGAACCTAAATGAGGGGAAGTTGGGACCGAATTGGGAAGGACCATATCGTGCCACCGGAATTACCAGTAAACTCGTAGCAGGAAATGGTGTGCAACTACCGAACAACTGGAACATGACACGCTTAAAGCGGTATTACTACTATGGTACGATCTCAATTGCTCTTTAACCATGTTATGAATCGAACTAACACTTGCAGGTAACAATCAGGAATAGATGTGGCTATTAAGTCAATAATATCCAAGCCTTGTCAAGCTCGACCTAGAATATTGGGGTCCATTACCCTCGGTTAAGGTTTTTAGCAAGGAAAAAGAAAAAATTTTGCATGCTAGAAGCTAAGGCTTGGTGATTACAATTCATTATAAGGACAAAACAATCGTATGAACAATACTCACATAGTCCACTCTAGCCAATACAAGTTTTTATGTGCTTTCCATTATGTACTTTATAGTTTGAGATATGAAAGAAAGTTCTGACTTGCTATTACGCATTTTCTTGCCACTTAAAGTACAGATCCTAAGAGCCCACAAGCTACCCCTACTAGGGGACTATCAAGCCCAAGGGCTACCCCTACTCGGGGACTATCGAGCCCAAGGGCTACCCCTACTCGGGGACTATCGAGCCCAAGGGTTACCCCTATTCGAAGATTGTCGTCTGAAGAAAGTTTGGACAACCCGTGTGTCACAACCCAAACCGATGGGCACCCAGTACCTAACTCAACCGAGTACTAACGTGACTCATCTTTAATATCATTTTATCATATGTAAATGAACCAGAGTAAAGCATGAGGGAATACAAATATATACATATGAAATACGAGCGTATAAGACCAAAATAACCACTCATATACTGAACATAGGCCGACAAAGCCATACAATCCTTTACGTACATGATATTTGTCTACAAGCCTCTAAGAATACATAATTTTCATAAAGATCGGGATAGAGTCCCGCCATACCAAACAATACACGTCTAAATCATACTAACCAAACAAGCAACACCGGAGTAAATGGGGCGCACCAATATCTTCCTCTAAACTGATAGCCCACTTGGAGGGCGCTCGGCCTATCTATAGGGACATGCGGGCATGAAATGTAGTGTTCCCAGGCAAAAGGGATGTCTGTACAAATAATGTACCCGGTATGTAAAGCACAAAATAAGTATATAATAGACATTGAAGAAATATAGAGTGAATGACTCCTCCAGTAAGTCTGGATAACTTTGTAAATAATGAAATACTTATAGTGTCATGCATATGCGTATGAATGTCATGTCTTGCATAGGTACATGAGTACATAACATTATCAAGCCTTTGAGAGCACCCATCATATCATCTCGACAACTGTAGGCAAAATTATCAATGTATACCGGCTGACTAGGTGGTGGTGCATAGGGCTAGGCATATACCGGGTAATATCGATAACCAGAATCGCTAATTGTTTATTGGGTTATCAGTATCAGGTTATTGGGTCAACAATTCAGTAATGATTTAGAATTTTTTCACTATTGGTTTATCGCTTCGGCCCTTGGTTTTCCAATTTCGTTAATGGGTTAACCGATAACCCAATAAGAATTAATAAAATTACGTCTTTACCCTCAACTGTATACATATGCTAGGGTTCAGTTCATTCTCTCCTATTCTTTCTCAATCGCACTCTTTAGTTGCTTTATCTTTATTCTTCATAAACCTTTGTAGTTATTCCCAGCATAAGTCTTTAGTCTTATACATTAAGCTTTTAATTTCTATAACAAAATTCATCTTCATATTGGTATTTTTGACTGTTAATGATTCTTTTTTTCTTTACTTAATTTTGTGAGCTCACGTTGTGCAAGGTATACCTACTACCAATTTCTCTTCGCACTTATCAATTCTCAATAGATAATCTTCGTCAGTTTCGGGTATATATTTGAAAATTATTCGTCTATACAGTACGCTAAGCTTTGACAACAGGACAACATTTTCTTGACTCTAGGTGTTTTTCATTTCTGTATTAGTATTGATTATGTACATATCAAGGTTTTTTCTCTATGGTTTCTTTTTTGAGGTTAACATTTGACAAACAACATCCAATTTATCTTAGACAGTTAGTACTATATGTTTGTACATGTTAGTTTTAAGATGAAATTGCTACTACTTTGTATTATTAAGTATTTGGACAACTGTTGTTGAAAAACTAGTACTATTCCAGTTGTGGTTACTGGACAGAACGCAGAAATGGGTTACTGGACAGAACGCAAAACTAGTACTATTCCAGTTGTGGTTACTGGACAGAACGCATAAATGGGTATACCATTTGGGAACAGGACCAGAGAAATTAAAAAATTAAAACAGTAAAACAGTGATAAGGAAGATGAAAGACTTACTTTAAAACAAGCCTTTTATTCCATGAACAAGGGGATATTACAATAGGAAGGGATGATTACAAGAAGAGAGACGAAGAGATTTTTCAAGAGAGATAGTGCCTAAAATTTTTTAAGTGAGAAAATTAGACCTGCCTCATATTACAAGACGAGAGTCTTTTTATAGACCTCTGACACCAAAAGAGTTAATCTCCTAGATACAAATGGACGGCTTAGATTTTGCCGACAGTATTGTGGGGTTCTACTTTTATGAAAGAGATATGACCCCATGTGAAAAGATAAGGATAAGATTCCTTATGACCCGGGGACCGTTTATGGGACCCAACCTATGGACACTAATTATGACTTGTCCTTAGTGGACAATAATTCGACCGACTTGTTTTTAGTGGACATTAATTAGACGCATACCCCTCAGTTTTTCCTTCTTTTGGAAGGTAGTGATAAAGTGGGTATTCACAGGACACTAAGTGGGCATTCTCACCGAATAGTAACTTGACTCTTCGGAAAAGTAAATATTAACTTGACTCTTCGGAAAAGTAAATATTATTCATAAAATCCTTCTAGATAAGCCTGAGCAATACCTTTAGGATTACACATGTCATTATTACTGGATTCAGCAGAGGAGGAGACTTCTTCAAGAAGTTGCATAATGGTTTCTTCATCCTGATTATCAATATCTTGAAGAGCCTTTTGAAGCTTCTTCTTCATTTCCGCCTTGGATGATTTGGATTGTGGAGTTGACTTCCCCACGACAATTTTTCCCTTATCAGGAGTTGATACCTTAGGTTTTGGAACCCAACCTTTAACCTTTACTTCTTTGGATAGGTACCTGATCCTATCGAATTCTGCGATTTTGAAATCCCAGCTGATAATAAAAGAAATTCTTTTTTGAATATAAAATTTACACATTTTAATGTGAGAAGGGAGAGTAGTGATCTCTTGTAAAATTTGGAAATTTTCGAATTTCTTGAGGAATTGTTGTGGGAGGTTTTCTAATTTTCCTCCAAAAGTCTTCCACCAGTCATAGAACCATCTCGGGATGATGGCCTTGATAACTTCAGGACTGTATTTAATAAACCAAGTATGACCTGGTCTAAGATACATGAAATTATACCAAGCTTGTTGGTATGTATACCAGTTGTAAGTCTGGGGCTTATGGTTCATACTAAGACGTATGGGAGTAAGAAGATGGTCAACATGCCATTCGAAAGGAGATAAAATCTTTTTGATTGTAAACTGAGAATATAGGATGAAATCAGGGTTTCTATCAGAGTAAACATGTTCCACTTCAATGGAGTCTGTATCGACTAAGATAGCCTCAAAGTAAAGGCGAGTGTGAAGGGGGTCAGGACTATCAATGTAGTTGGATGAATTATAGCAGGGCTTTATAAGGTCTTGGACTCGACCAGATTCAAACTCTTTATCGAGGGCTAAAATGGGAGAGACCTTAATGGTCAAGAATTCAAAAGTCTCAGTTGGCTGAGAAGAGGGTTTTTGAATTTGGACTTTAGGGTCCACTGCATGGGCAAAAGACTCTGGGGTCTTCATTTCATAACTAGATTTGTTCTGGACCTTAGAAGTGGATCCAGAGGAAGATTCAGGCTTTGGGCCTGGAAGTTTTGGAAGTTCTCCTAAAACGGTAAACTTATTTTGGCTCTGGGCCGGACTAGGAAGAGGAGGAAAAGAGGGCCTTATTTGGGCCAAACTAGTAGGAACGAAAGGTCTAACTGTTGATAGTTGCCTTTCAGACTTGACGTTCTTGAACGGGCTAGTTTTTGACGGCTTCATGGCTCTGAAGAAATTCTCGGGTTAGAAAATCTGGAAGAGAATTATTTTCTCCTTTTATAAAATCAATTTTGAAATCAAAGCTAGATAGTAGAGCTTGCCATCTAGCAAATATTTGTTTTGAAACAAGATTTTTAACATCTTTTTGTAAAATTTCTTTGGCCGATTTGCAATCAAACCGAAGTAAAAATTCTTTGTTTACTAAATCATCTTGGAATTTAGTAATACATAGTACTATAGATAAAACTTCCTTTTTTACAGTACTATAATTTTTCTGGGTATTATTCCAGATACCAGAAGTAAACCTCACCAGTTGCTCGCAACTATTTGGTTCTATTTGCTATTTTAGAATACCTCCGTATCCTATATCAGAAGCATCAGTTTCAACTATCATATATGCATCGGGATTGGGTATCCCTAAGCAAGGAAGATTTTGGACTAATCTCTTAATCTTCTTGACACTTTGGGTTTGTTCATCTCCCCACGGTATAGGATTCTTTCTAAGCCTAAGATACAAAGGCTCACAAGTTTGTCTAACTTTAGAAATAAAGTCAGCAACATAATTAAGACTTCCTAAGAATCTCTGAAGCTGGGTCTTATCCTTAATTTCATCAGGAAATTTGGACGAGAATTCAATGGCTCTACAGATAGGTTTGTAGGTACCTTGATATAGGTCATGGCCTAAGAATCTAATAGAGGTTTGAAAGAGCTTAATTTTCTTAGCACTAACAACCAAACCATTATTTTGCACAACTTTAAAAAATGTGGAAAGATGCTTAAAATGAGAATCAATGTCCTCAGAAAATATTAACACATCATCAATATAAACAATTGACATATAAGAATAAGGATTGAAAATATTATTCATAATATTCTGAAATTCAGACGGGGCATTTTTTAACCCAAAAGGCATAACATTCCACTCATAATGACCAAAAGGTACATTGAATGCAGTTTTATAACGATCCTTTTCATTAATCTGAATTTGCCAAAATCCAGATTTCATATCGAACTTACTATAAAGGTTTGCTTTATAAGTTCGTTTAAGGAGATCCCTTTTATTAGGGATTGGATGCCGGATCCATTTAAGGACCGAATTCAAAGGCTTATAATTAAACAAGCCTTGGTGCACCCCTTTCCTTTTCTGCGCTATTATTAACATAAAAGGCAGAACAACTCCAAGGAGAGTTAGAGGGTCTAATAATACCATTATCAAGTAAATGGTTAATCTCAGTTTTGCAAATTTCAACCATTTCATGGTTCATTTGAATAGGTCTAGCCTTAGTAGGTATGTTTTGTTCATTAAACCCATCAATGTAGGGTAATGCAACAGAATGCTTTTTTATATTCCAAAAGGCAGTAGGAAGATTTGAACAAACTTCATTTTCAAACTTCTTTTGAAGGGAATCTATCTTAGACATTATTCCCGGGGTGTTTAAAGTTTGTTTAATTCTTTCTATAGTAATCTCTTCTTTTAAAAAAGAAATATGATTAGAAAGACAATTAATTTTAAAAATAGTTTTTTCTTTTAAAAACCTACTCTCTGTAGGAGAAAGAGTTTGAACAAAAGGGAAAAACACCTCTTGACCGAGGATACAAGCATGAATGCCATCTATATCATTAGTAAAAGGTTTAAGTTGACTAATGAATGTCGTTCCTAGAATAATATCTTCATTGATATTTTCAGTGATTACAAAATCATTAGTAAAGCAAATATTGTTATTACAAATATGGGCTTTAGATAATTTGTAATCAATTTTCATTCTCTCACCAGTGGCCGAGTATAAACGAGTTGTACTCTTTTCAAGGTACTTAAGAGGAATAAGACCTTTCACTATGCAGTTACGGTCAGCACCACTGTCAAATAAAGCAACCTTGTTGAGAACAAAATTTTTTGCAACAACAATTTTGACAGGAATATGTTCACTAATAGATTTAATAGTGGACACAGAAGGACCGGGATTAGTGGAAGGAGTATTATTAAGAAGATCTGGATCAACAGGTTGTTCTCCAGGGAAGTCAAATTCTTTTTCAGGAAAAGAGTCAGTCTTCTCAACAGTGTCCTGAAGAACTTGAGAAGTAAGGGATTCCATCTCGACTTTGTCAAGACGCGATTTCAACTGCCTAACTTCTTGTTTAAGAGAATTCATCTCTTGTCGTAAGTCAGATATAGAGGGCTCAGCAGGTTTATCGAACCTATTGAACACTTGTTTCATACTAAAAGGTTCGATGGCCTTAGACGAAGAAGGTTTCTTTTGATCAGAACCCAGAATAATTTTCTTGAGCTCAATCAAATACTTGGCACGAGATTCATCGTCTTTGATATGATCAATAATATCAAAAAGGACTTCCTTGGAGTCTGATGTGATCATACTAAGGGTATTGGAAGGACATCCGCAAAAGACACCTTCACAAGATTCTTCGCAAGATTCTTCAGAATCTGACTGACTGTCATCAGTCTCATAAGCGACGTTGATATTTTCTTCGTCACTGTACTCTTCAGAAGAGGAATTACTTGAATCAGACTCGCTTTCCTGAAGGATAGAAAAGAGTTTTTCTTTAGTATCCTCATCTAGTCCTAGAAGGTTTATTTTCTTCTTCTTCTTAGAAGATTTACACTGGTTGGCTCTATGACCAGACTTACCACAAGTCCAGCAGACATCTTCTTTATGGGAAGGTCTTTTCTTCCTAAATTTCTTCTTCTTAGGTTCATACGACCTATCTTTAGACTTGTTTTTCTTAGTCTTTCTAGATGATTTATAAGAGGACTTAGCCTTAGAATTCTTCTTAGCTTGCTTGGAAGGAGGATAGTCTATATTGCCATAACCAAAGTCTCTACAAAAACTGCCTAGTTCTGCTTTGGAGGTCAATCTATCTTTCTTAAGATGACTCTTAAGTTTTAGGTCTGTACATAGCTCTAGGGCTGTGGTATTAATAAGACTAATAATATCTCCATAGGTCATAAGTTCATAGGGTACCTTACCACCACACCTATCTCTTATTTTTGATCTAACCTTTTCGGCAAATAAGGGGGGAAGACCGCTAATAAATCTGTCTTTCCAAAAATCACTATTGCAGTCAGGTCTAGTCATAATTTTGACCATAAACTGGTCTTTATACCACCTAAAGTCACTTAGTCTAGGGCAACGAAGATTGTTAAGGATTTCAAGACTCCTATCTTGGAAGAGTTTAGGCTCTCCTACAAAGTGTTTGGCAATGTGGTAGAGCAGAGTGGCACAAGCATCCTCTCTGGTTTCAGATTCAGAGGTTTCCATATCGTAACTGTTTTAACAGTAGTAATAATGGTGGTTGCGTTGAGGATTTGAAGCTTAAGATCTTCGGTGACATAATTATCCCACCAATACCTAAGCATACCAGTAAAGCCAGCAGTGATCATGGCCGCTGCTTCTTTATCAGAAGAATTTCGCAGCTTGTAACTGGTAATACAAACGCCCATTTCGTGAAGGACACGATAGATTTGATGTTCAACAAGACCATCAATATTCCATTCAACGATGCCTCTACCATCATGAGATGATTGAGACTGGAAACCATCTTCCTCATACTGAGTATCAGGAAAAGAGGGACGACTATAATAGTTTCGCCTATGGGGGTATCTATCGGAAAGTTTGAGAAGAGAGTTATCAGAAAGAGTTCTAACGCTCCCAGAACTATTGGTGTTGTTCTCTTTAGTTGGTCGAGAACTGGACGCTTGATTAGAAGTCTCTTTTGCTTTTGAAGCATTAGAAACTTGATTAGAAGTTTCTTTTGCTTTTGAAGCATTAGAAACTTCTTTTACTTTACTTTCACTTGAAACATGAAAGTTGGCTAGCTTTTCGGTAATCTGTTCAACCAGTTTACCTGAGACAGAGATATTTTCGCTAAGTTTAGGAAACAATTCCCGGCGAAATTCAGGAGGCTTGAATATAGGATTAGGCTCTATCGTACTATTTGTACTAGGCCTAGGGATACTTAGACTAGGAGTTAGTCTAGGTTTTGTTTCTTCAATTTGAAGGGAAACAGAGTGCAACAATTTATTGGTGTAATTGTTTTGTTCTACAATTTTGTCTATGTCCGCATTAGAGGGTGTACTCGTAGGATTACTGCTTTTGAGTTTAAAAGGAGAAGCAGAAATAATGGTGTTGGAATGAGGAATTTTAATTCCTTCAAGAGGAGGAGTGACAGACTCAACAACCTTGTTGGTTTGAGTATACCACTTATTAACCAGAACTTGTAAAGACTCATTCTGGTCATCCAGTTTTCCAGTGATTTCGAACCACTTAAAATATTCAATATCACACTTCAAGCGCTTCATATCGGCAATCCATTGTTGCCCAAAAATCGCTTGCTGGCTCTTAGAATAGGTAGCAGTGTACCATTTGACCCTTAAAGCGTTTTTGGGGTCAAGCCAGAGTCTTTTTAAAGCAGCAAGATTAGGGGTATAATCTTCCTCAACTTTAATGACGTGAAGACCAGGGTCTGAATTTTGCCTTGGAGGCGCCATATCAGACTCTGTGGGACTAGAGGGTTCCTGAATAGGTTCTTGAAACTGAGATTTATAAAAAACTTTTGGGATATCTCCCGAAAAATCTACCCCATCAATTTGACTATTAATAACAGATTTATTAATAGCAGATCTAAAGGAGCAAGAACGAGTAAATACTTCTTCCCGGGGGTTTGAAGAAGTAGAACCTACGGTGAAACTTCTACGAGGTTGAGAGTTCAGAAATTTAAGGTCAACTGAACCATCGGAATTTTGGATGATTCGTTCTATTTGGCGATTCTCTGTATGAGAGGGAATGGGTTGAGTAATGGCTTCAAAGTGCCAATCAGTATTGGATAGAATGTCTTTCCACTGAAGAAGGCGAGGAACAAAGATGGTACTATGTTCATGGTTAGCTTCCATTAACATAGTCACACCTTTGGTACTCTCTATCCTTGCTTTCGGAGCAAGGGTAGTAGACATCAACCGATAATAAACGCGGTATATAACAGCTATTTCACGAGTTTCGGATTTGCTGTTCATATTAAGAGTTTTGATATTAAGCGTTAATGTATCTAACACATTAGGATCATTAATATCAACAGAGAAGTTAGGATAACAATTGAAATAAACAGGGCCTCCTGCTAAATTACTTTCAAGTGCTCCTAACAAAGAATCATCAAAATTAAGAAAACGTGCATCACGTAAAAGTGCACAAACAGGAATATTAAGTCCTTTTCTAAACAAAGGCTTAACAGCAACTTGCATAAGACCAATATGCAGATAATTAAAACTAGATTTATATCTAATTATATCATGCTCATGTAACAATTTTATAACTTGTAAAGAGTTATTAATAGCAACAGTTGATTCACACGTTTTAATATTATGCTTTTTAATGAAATTAAAGTGACCTATCTGGTAGATCTTATGAAAAGGTTCAGCAGGGATACTCCAGTTATCCAAATTAGACTCAGTTAAGGAAATCTGAGTAGATCTAGAAGATAAGTTAACAGAATTTAAAATATTTTGATTCATAAAAAAAAATTACTGTCCTGGAACTAATACAGATGCAAAATCATAAGTACATGAAAAATTTTAGACGATCCGGGTCCGGGGGCCCGGGGCCACGGCTGAAGGCGTGGGCTATAGCACATGAAAAATCATAAGGCGTGTGCTATAGTACATGAAAAATTTTAGACGATCCGGGTCCGGGGGCCTGGGGCCACGGCAGAAGGCGTGGGCTATAGCACACGAAAATTTGGGACTCGCGCGGATTTCCAATTTTATGGCCGTAAACAGCCAAAAAATATAATTTCGTCATGCAGGGGCGGTGACTATGGTTCCTTTGCCCGTATTTGACGTCCATGAAAAATTTTAGACGATCCGGGTCCGGGGGCCCGGGGACACGGCACAAGGCGTGGGCTATAGCACACGAAAATTTGGGACTCACGCGCATTTCCAATTTTATGGTCGTAAACTACCAAGAAATGTAATTTGGTCATGTCGGGGCAGTGACTATGGTTCCTTTGGCCGTATTAAACGTCAAAGCAAAATTTTAGACGAGCAGGGTCTGGGGGCCCAGGGCCAACCGCAGAAGGCGTGGGCTATAGCACACGAAAATTTGGGACTCGCGCGGATTTCCAATTTTATAGCCGTAATGGCCAAAAAAAATAATTTGGTCATGGAGGGGCAGTGACTAGGGTTCCTTTGGTCGTATTCGACATCCATGAACAATTTTAGACGATCCGGGTCCAGGTGCTCGGGGCCACGGCAGAAGGCGTGTGCTATAGCACACGAAAATTTGGGACTCGCGCGGATTTCCAATTTTATGGCCGTAAAGCCAAAAAATATAATTTGGTCATGGAGGGGCGGTGACTATGGTTCCTTTGGTCGTATTCGACGTCCATGAAAAATTTTAGACGATCCGAGTTCGGGGGCCCGGGGCCACGACAGAAGGCGTTGGCTATAGCACACGAAAATTGGGACTCGCGCGGATTTCCAATTTTATGGCCGCAATCGGCAAAAAAATGTAATTTCGTCATGCAGGGGCGGTGGCTATGGTTCCTTCGCCCGTATTTGACGTCCATGAAAAATATTAGCCGATCCAGGTCTAGGGGCGCGGGGACACGACAGAAGGCGTGGGCTATAGCACACGAAAATTTGGGACTCGCGCGGATTTCCAATTTTATGGCCGTAAACTGCCAAAAAATGTAATTTGGCAATGGCGGGGCAATGACTATGGTTCCTTTGGATGTATTTGACGTCCAAGCAAAATTTTAGATAAGCAGGGTCTAGGGGCCCAGGGCCACAGCAGAAGGCGTGGGCTATAGCACACGAAAATTTGGGAATCGCGCGGATTTCCAATTTTATGGCCGTAAACTTCCAAAAAATGTAATTTGGTCATGGAGGGGCGGTGACTATGCTTCCTTTGGTCGTATTCGACGTCCATGAAAAATTTTAGACGATCCGTGTCCGGGGGCCTGGGGCCACGGCAGTAGGCGTGGGCTATAGCACACGAAAATTTGGGACTCGCGCGGATTTCTAATTTTATGGCCGTAAACAGCCAAAAATGTAATTTCGTCATGCAGGGGCGGTGACTATGGTTCCTTTGCCCGTATTTGACGTCCATGTAAAATTTTAGACGATCCGGGTCCGGGGGCCCGGGGACACTGCACAAGGCGTGGGCTATAGCACACGAAAATTTGGGATTTGCGCGGATTTCCAATTTTATGGCCGTAATCGGCCAAAAAATGAAATTTCGTCATGCTGGGGCGGTGACTATGGTTACTTCGCCCGTATTCGACGTCCATAAAAATTTTTAGCCGATCCAGGTCTGGGGGCGCGGGGACACGACAGAAGGCGTGGGCTATAGCACACGAAAATTTGGGACTCGCGCGGATTTCCAATTTTATGGCCGTAAACTGCCAAAAAATGTAATTTGGTCATGGCGGGGAAGTGACCATGGTTCCTTTGGACGTATTTGACGTCCAACCAAAATTTTAGACGAGCAGGGTCTGGGGGCCCAGGGCCACCGCAGAAGGCGTGGGCTATAGCACACGAAAATTTGGGAATCGCGCGGATTTCCAATTTTATGGTCGTAAACTTCCAAAAAATGTAATTTGGTCAAGGAGGGGCGGTGACTATGCTTCCTTTGGTCGTATTCGACGTCCATGAAAAATTTTAGACGATCCGTGTCCGGGGGCCTGGGGTCACGGCAGTAGGCGTGGGCTATAGCACACGAAAATTTGGGACTCGCGCGGATTTCCAATTTTATGGTCGTAAACTTCCAAAAAATGTAATTTGGTCATGGAGGGGCGGTGACTATGGTTCCTTTGGTCGTATTCGACGTCCATGAAAAATTTTAGACGATCCGAGTTCGGGGGCCCGGGGCCACGACAGAAGGCGTTGGCTATAGCACACGAAAATTGGGACTCGCGCGGATTTCCAATTTTATGGCCGCAATCGGCAAAAAAATGTAATTTCGTCATGCAGGGGCGGTGGCTATGGTTCCTTCGCCCGTATTTGACGTCCATGAAAAATATTAGCCGATCCAGGTCTAGGGGCGCGGGGACACGACAGAAGGCGTGGGCTATAGCACACGAAAATTTGGGACTCGCGCGGATTTCCAATTATATGGCCGTAAACTGCCAAAAAATGTAATTTGGCAATGGCGGGGCAATGACTATGGTTCCTTTGGATGTATTTGACGTCCAAGCAAAATTTTAGATAAGCAGGGT
>JAXGFW010000387.1:0-17000 GCA_034376525.1 Nicotiana benthamiana | reverse complement strand
CTTGAAAGTAAACTAATGTATCGCGTTGTCTGAAAGAGGGTGAGTTGTCAGCACCTATTGTCTGGACCATATGTTTGTAAGGAGCAATCACGTCCTTTCCAATATTTGCTATTTCGGCTCTGTACCGTCCAAAATCTGCAAGTACAAACATGGCAGAACCAAGCTTCTCTCTTGCATCCAACATACTATTGGGGTGGTGAGCAACAATTACATGATCCTTTCCACCCCTTCGCTTCCACTCATCTCTACTTTTTAAAAAGTCCACTACTTTATCCTGCAGCATTCTATTGAGACTGATTTTTTCCTTCCCTTGAACCTTAGAATGTCTATTGTAACTCAAAGACGAAAAAAATGGCACAAAGATCACATCCGCTTCACCAGAATTCAGCACTCTAACAGCAGTGCATGGTCTATTGATATTTGGGTTGTTTGAGGATAGAAGATCAAGAGTAAGCCAATACTCAATGCTGTGCTGTAAATTTAGGCCACCAGGGTAAGAGGGTATTTGGCTTGGATTACTAATACTAGGCCATGTTTCCTCGTCCCTACTTCCTTTCCAACCTAATAGCCCAAAGTGAAATTCTGGAGGTAAGTCATACATATACACTTTAAGAAGAGCTCGTTCCGGGCCACAAGTTTTCCCAACTCCGAATCCAACAAAATCATTGCTGAAACTGGAAATTTGACAAGCTAATTCTTGGCTTTTCAGGATTTGTTCATGTGAAGTTTCAATAGGCAAGAAAGGAGCTCTAGATTCTCCACTTGAGGTCAAGTAAACGGAAGTAGTATTAACAAGAATGAAACTAAAAACTGATTTGGGTATGAAAGAATTGTCAGCAAATTGGAGGAGGGAAAGTGAAGAAATTACCAAAAGGAAAACAGAAATCGCTATTAGACAGGACAGAGACCTTGAAGGTAACATGCTTTTATCAGGAATCAGAGACATTTTGTTACATACAGTAACTTATCCACAAAACCAGTATCTTTTTCAAGAACTTTCAGACATTTCCGGGTAGTTTCTGCTTATTTCATCAAATTTAACATCAACTAGTCTCATAAACCCACACCCATGCGTCCAACTAAAACTTCTCAGAACAAAAATTGGTGAATTCAGCTATTCAAACCGGTAAAGTTTGTTCTTTTACTGCAAATTTCTGCTCTTACACTGCATAGGAACAAATGCTCCTATTTACCTGCAAATATCAAAGATAAAACGGAACGAAAGCAGCTGAAATTCCGAAAGAAAAGGCACATATAAACAAAACTGTATCAGCTGAGGAAACAAGATTTGTTTACCTTTAATATCTGGAAAATAGACCCCAAATCAAGACCACAGAGGAAAACGAAACTAAAATAGACTGTAGAATTCAAAATCCAATCGTTCTTATTTGGGTCATCAAGATTAATTAATGTTCCACGAAGGGGAAAAAAATGGAGTAACAAGTTTGCTAAAAGTAGAGAGATGAGTACCTGATAAAGCTCTTAGGTCAGTTAAAAATTCAGACTCCTAATGAAGCCTTATAGCATAACAATAATACTACTGTTTACTATTAAGGGACTGGACTGGACTATATTTTATTAGGAATAATTTCTAAGTTTCTTTTAATTGCATTTAATATGAAATTTCCGTTTTAGTTAATGGCCATATATGCAAATCCTCTTGAAATCTGCAAATTGGTAATGTCAGCTAGTGGAGAGGAGAGTCAGTGGAGAAGCAGTGCAGTCGATTCTCACGACATTTTTCATTTCTCGTGTCCAATGACATGATTCATTAGGGGAACTAAGTTCGCTGTAAACCAATAACATAATAAAGCACATGATGGCTTTCTTGTTTTGTTTTTCGAATGGGTTTCTTTGTAATTATGGTGTCAAAAGAATGACGTGTTTTAGTCAAAGCATTTGATTATCGATAAACGAATCTTTGATATTCCATGGGGATGGTCCTATTGACCAAATATGGTAGTCACTGTAACAACCCCCTCCCCCCACGAAGAGGCAAGAAGAATCCAAACCTATTGTGCTGAAGGCTCTTAATAATTACTAGTATTAAACTGTATAAGATTTTGGTGGTGGTAAACAAATTATTGATTCACGTAGTTTTAAGACCTTAACCTAATTTGAGGGACCTAATAATTGTAGGTTCACTTAGAGTCACCAAATCGAGACAAACGAAGAAGAATACTACCACGGAGATGAGTCGGTGGCTCGTGCATTTACTGCTACTATCACTTGTGTAGTATTTGGCGTCACCCAGGAAATATTTAGAAATATCACTCCATCGAATATCAAATATTAATCGCTTGGTGAATTAAATTTATTTCAAAATATTTAACGATTTATGTTGGATCAAGTAAATGTGAGTTTTGAAGACTGACAAAATAACTCAGACATGTACCAGGTCCATCATAGTAAGACACAAATGTTGTCAACTCAAGCATGTGAGATGCACATGAAGGAGACAAACCTAATTTACCAGAAGCGATATCACCTGATCATGGTCGAAAATATTGCATATTGGATAAAGAGAAAGGCTTCTTACACAAAGAAATCACAACTTAAGAGAAGGATAGAGTTAGAGGATGAGATCAACTAGAACTCTTCCACCAAAGAAGAGTAGCATCATAATTCTAGTCAATCTCTATTTACTGACTCTATAAATATCAGTGTTGTTCTCTTTTACAGGTAACACACATAATCAAAAGTTAAATCCTAAGAGAATTCTGTGGGACAAAATCATAAATGGGGTGAATTGAGAGCAAAATAGTAAGACAATTTTGCAAGCAATTTATGTGTGATTCAAGCGTGCAATCCTGAAGCTACTTGAACGAGATAGAAGAACCAGTTCCAAGTGTCTATTTTTTATTCTAGTTCAATTGTAGTAGGTGATTTCATATTGTACCTTTCAACTTTATTCAGAAGCAATTAATTTAAGTATTTAGAGTTTTTAAGTTAAAGTTAACTTGAGATTGTCGCAACATTTAAGGATGTGTGCTACAACGGGATTAGAGTTAATCCTAGGTTTACAAAAGAGTCTTTGTAAATGCAGTTTTTGGCTCAGGGATTTTAGTGGAAAGTTTGAAAAAATTCGATTAGAAAGTAGGTCGTGGGAGAGCCAAATATTTTTCATGTAAAATCTCTACGTTCTTTAATTTTTGTACTTATTATTCCGCGACAGTAGTAGTTGGAACACATAGAAGAACCAAGTCCTTCTATAATCAGGTTAAGCGAATAATTAGACATCACACAAATCACCTCTCCCCCGTGTGGTATTGAAGTATAAAACATCAATTGGTATCAGAGCGGGTTATCCTTAAATAGGTTAACACCTTAGGAATAGATCAAGATGAGTGCACCACCTGAAAATCGTGAAGGACAATCCACTGCTAAGCTTCCACTCTTTAATGGCCAGTACTACTCTTGATGGAAAAACATGATGCGTGATCATATAATCGGAGATGACTATGAACTTTGGGATATTGTTATTGATGGTCCCCTGGATTCCATGAAAAATAATTTTGAAGGAATGGATGCGCCAAAGACTAGAGCTGACTATACTAGTGAGGATTTGAAAAAGTGGGAAAAGAATGCAAGGCCAAGAAATGGCTTATGTGTGGACTTGGTCCAGACGAGTACAACAGATTTCAAAGCTGTACTACTACTAAGGAAATTTGGGATACTTTACAAGTGGCTCATAAAAGAACTCCTCAAGTGAAGAGATCAAGAGAAATACTGTTGTATTTGCAATACGAGAATTTCACCATGGAGGAAGGAGAAACCATCAAAGAGATGTATAAAAGGTTCACAAGGATGGAGCATTTGACATGTTTACTGCCTTTGTTAGAAAAACTCAAAAATAACTAGGTACTCAACTTACATCAATTAGGTCTAATTATGGAACTGAATTTGAAAATGCTAAGTTTGTTGAATTTTGTGATGAACATAGCATAGATCATAATTTTTCTACCCCCTAGGACTCCTCGACAAAATGGAGTAGTTGAAAGAAAGAATATGACTCTTGAAAATATGGCTGGGACTATGATTCTTTCTAGTAAACTGCCCCCACAGCTTCTGGGCAGAAGCTATAAACACTACATGTTACATCATTACTAGGTGCATGAATAGACCTCTTGTAGAGAAGACTCCCTATGAGTTACATAAAGGGAGAAAACCAAATATATCCCATCTTAGGGCATTTGGATGCAAGTGCTTTGTGCAGAATAATGGAAAAGACTCCTTAGGTAAGTTTGATCCCAGGAGTGATGAGGGAGTATTCTTGGTATATTATTCATATAGAAAAGCTTATAAAGTGTACAACGAAAGAACTATGTGTGTAGAAGAAAGTGTACATGTAGTTTTTGATGAAACTAACTCTTTCTGAGAGACATGAACATGAAGATGAAGCTATTGGGCTGGTAAAAGAGTTAAATGAAGTCACAGCCCAAGCTGAAGCTGCACCAAAAGAAAGAAGAGGTGATGGAGCACGTTATTACATCCAGGACAACCTGACATGGGGAACTGAAAAAAAAAGAACTGAATCTTAATTAGCAACAGAACATGAGAGAAACATCAAACAGAAACCAGTTGGTTGTGAAGCCTTACAAGTATTAAAGTTCTCATCCCATTGAGAATATAATTACTGATCCAACATCTGGAATTAAAACTAGATCTTAATTAAAGAATCTATGTGTTTTTAATGCTTTCTTATCTCTTATTGAACCTAAAAATGTTGTTGAGGCTTTGCAGTATGTAGACTGGGAGAATTCAATGCAGGATGAACTCAATCAGCTTGAAATAATTCAAGTTTGGCATCTAGTTCCGAAGCCCAAGGATAGATCAGTAATTGGCACTAAATGGGTCTTCAGAAACAAACACGATGAAGATGGAACTGTTACAAGGAATAAGTCAAGGTTGGTGGTTCAAGGTTATAGCCAAGAGGAAGTCATAGACTATGATTAAACCTTTACTCCAGTTGCAAGATTGGAAGAAATAAGACTCCTCATAGCCTTTGCAACACACATAGAATTTATTCTTCACCAGAAGGATGTCAAAAGTACTTTCCTAAATGGCTACTTAAAGGAAGAAGTGTTTGTCAAACAACATCCAGGGTTTGAGAGCAAGGAATGTCCGAATCATGTATACAAACTAGACAAGGCTCTCTATGGACTCAAGCAGGCTCCTAGAGCATGGTATGAACGACTATCCAAATTCTTGCTTGAACATGGCTACAAGAGAGGTAAAATTGATAGAACTCTATTCTTGAGAAAAAAAGGTAAGGATTTTTTTATAGTACAAATATATGTTGATGACATAATTTTCGGAGCACCCACTGAAAAACTAAGTAAGGAATTTGTTAAACTTGGGGGGGGGGGGGGGGGGAGATGAATTTGAAATGAGTATGATGAGTGAAATTAATTTCTTCCGAGGCTTACAAATTAAACAAAACTCAAATAGAACCATGATCCATCAACAGAAATATGCAAAAAAGTTGATTAAGAAGTTTAAAATGGAAGAATCAAAGGAAATAAACACTCCTATTGCAACAGCCAAAAAAATAGACATAGATGAACTTGGTTTATCTATTGATCAGAAGTTGTATAGGGGTATGATTGCTTTACTTTTGTATCTTACCACTATCAGACCTGACGTTATTTTTATTGTAGGGCTTTGTGCTCGATTTCAAGCAAATTCAAAGGAATCCCGCTTGATTGTTGTCAAGAGAATATTGAGATACTTGAAATGTACTAGTGATCTTTGTCTTTGATATCCAAAAGGTAGTAATTTTAACCTAGTGGGATATGCTGATGCTGAATATGTAGGTTTCCTTGTGAATAGGAAGAGCACCTCAGGTATAACACACTTCCTTGGTTCATGTATTGTGTCATGGGCTACTAAGAAGAAAAATTAAGTGGCCTTATCTACTGATGAAGCTGAGTATGTTGCTGATGCTTCCTGTTGTGCTCAATTGTTGTGGATCAAATAGCAGTTGATAGATTTTGGTATTGAAGTTGGTTGTATCCCTATTTTATGTGATAACACTAGTGCTATTAGTATGACTAAGAACCCGGTTCATTATAATAGATGTTATACACCATTTTTAGGGACAACTATGAGAAAGGGCTGATTACTATATCATTTTGTGCCATTGCTAAATAGATTGCTGATATCTTCACCAAAGCATTAAGTAGGGAGAACTTTGAAAGGAACATGTTGGAATTAGGGATGATTAAGATCACCTAGTGAGAACATTTCAGAATGCACAATTAAAAAGATGAACGCTTTTTTTAAAAAATAAATGAATATCTAGATTAGACTTTTTCTCCTTCTCATACTGTAAATAGTATACTCCTGTCACATATGTTGATATGAACCACTGATCTCTAACAAAATTTTCTCTATTTTGGTAAATTGAGGCATGGATCAAGAGGATTTTTAGTGAAGAACCCGGTTCATCAGTACTGGTTCATCTGAATAACGAGGTATATTTTCTACAGTCTGCACAATTAGAAATATTAATTTTTAATTCATGAGCGGAGTCCTACCTATGTTAAAAAATGTTAGAAAAACCTATCTTCTTGCATTTGAACCTGTTCCATTTCACTCTAGAATCCTCACTGTGGTAGAATGCCTAGACTTTAGGGAAGCCTAACCGTCTATTCAAACTAAAATTTTAGGGTGATTAGACTCCTATTTGACTATTAAAAGCTGTTGTTATGTATTAAATACACCTTTTCAGTAAATTCATCGTCATCACCACTGCTACTCCTCTCAAATTTCCATAACAGTCGACAATTTTCTCTCTTCTCTTCTCTTCGCTTCCAAAAATTCTCCACACCCATCCCCTTTATCATTAAATTAGCAAAAATGACCAAACACCAAGATAACCTAGGCATTCCTCCAAAACGTACACTCTCTGATTCCTCTACCCCCCCAAACCCAACACAACCCCCCAACCTAGGAGAAGACGAGTGAAGATGCTTGCTCGCAAAACTATAGCTAAAGGTGCGATTTCAAAGAAACTGAATGCCATATTAAAGGCTAGACAAGCTCAAGATTCTGAAAACTCAGATGACTCCTTCAAATCTGCAAGTGAGGGGGAAGGAACTGGGTCTTCTGATTCTGAGAAGGCTCAAAATCCCCCTTCTGAGGTACGTTCTGTTCTAGTTGAAAATTTAGACAATAGGTTTGTTCTGGTTGGGTCTGTTAGGGATGTGAAAATGCATGAGTCAAAAAGGAGAGGAGATAAAAATAAAAGTGAAATAAAAGGAGAGTGAGGGTGTGAGTAGTGATGAGAGGGGAAAAGGGAAGGAAGTGGATGATTCCTCACCCACTTCTGAAATGGTTAGACCCGTTATCTGTGAGGCTGAACGTGAAAATGTGGAAGACATTAGCAAGAAAATCAGGGGAAGTGGTTCAGGGGAGGCTGCTGAAGGGTTGGTTAACCTTAGTTCACAGGCAGATGAACCTGGTTCATTTATTGAAGAGACCCTAGCATACTTTCTGAAGAAAGTGGGTGCAAGCTATAATCCAAAGAAAAGGAGAACCCTAACATCAACATCCCCTATCACTGCAAAAACTACCAAGATAAGGAAGGCTACTTCTCCAATAACTGCTAAGATTACTCTACCAAAAGGAAGGGCCACAAGGAGTAAGTTGTAGCAGAGTGAGGAAGAGTTACAAAAAGCTATGGCTGAAAGCAAGAAAAATAGAATAGACAAACATAATGCTAAGGTTGCAAATCCTGCTGAGGCTATTGATGTGGATGAGATGGAACATATCCATCAAGAAGAACATGTGGCTGTGGATGTGAAGGTTCAGACCCCTAAACCAAAGAAAACCAAGACTTCTTCCAAGAAGTCTTCATCTGTTTCCAAGGCTGCTGAACCTTATTTTTTGGCTGAACGAACAAGGTCTGCTGTAAAAGCCAAAAAGGTTCAAATTACTGAAGAAGAAGATTGGATGGTGAAGAAGAGGGTGATGTGACTACGAACAAGATAAGCTGGTCAAGTTTGGCAAAAGAAAAATCTTGAAGGGTAGAATTTTGAAGGATTTGGTAGAACCATGGATAGTTCGATTGGTCAGTCAGTTGGATGGTAATCTAGCAAGGATGAAAAGTTATTGAGTTCATGTCCAATGTAGAGGTCAAGTATGGAAAGTTACCAGTAAGGTGAAAGGGGTTCAAGTAACGTCTGATGCAAATGAGCTGGTGACATCCTTGACATCTCTTCTAAAGGGTATGATGACTACACGAGGCAAAGATGGCCAAGTCTGGACTCCCTTCCTACTGCCCTTGCAATCACTAGGAAATTCTGTGATGTAATAGAAGTGAATGGGGCCAGGGTTGTACATAAGAGTGAAATGAAACCATCCCACAAAGTCTTGTTTGAATTTGTCAACAAGTGTTTGCTGCCTAGGCAGTGCCTAGGCAGGAAAGAAGGCATATTACCAATATGGATTTGGTTTTGATGAAGTGTCTTGAAAGTGGAAGGCACAACAACTGCCTGCATTTATTATCAAGCTACTGGACATAGTTGTAAATGGCTCCAATGCCTATTTCATTCCTTATGGGTTTATTCTGATTACTCTTATTGATCATTGCAAGGTGCCACTAAAGAAGTGGGAGATGGCCCCAAGCAAAGATCATTTTGGAATCAACACTTTGATTGCTTGTGACTATAAGGCAACTGCCATTCCTAATGAACCTGGTTATAAAAAGACACCTATAAAAAACAAGGTTAGAGCTCTAGTACAAGAGAATGGGGCAAAGGATGCTGAGATAGTTAGGCTAAAGGCTCGTTAGCAGAGGTTGAATCTGAGCGAGATGCTCTCAGAACTGAGCTTACAAAGAAAAAAGATAAGAATGATGGCATTCTTCAAAACATGCTGCACCGTCTCCAAGCTAAGACCCAACCCTCTAGTTCTTCCAAGCCTTAAGTTCCTGAACCTTGTCTAGACCTTTCAGTAACCCAGATTAGTTTTTTTTCTAGTTTTGCTCATGTCTTGACTATTTTTTTTTCTTTTTGTGAATTGTGGCAGAATCATATTCTCTATTAATGAAGTTTGTTGTTTTTTCTCTTGTTGACTGTTTATATTTCCTTGATAGTTTGAATATGTTTAGTTGGCTACTGATGATTAATCCATGATTGCACTTACAGTTGCCCTAGTGGCCATGAGTAATTGTTAAAATTTTGGGGATCACATTGTATTTATGTAACTTTTCGATGATGCCAAAAGGGAAAAAAGATATTGTGCTTTATATTATGAATAACTGATGTTTATAACCTAATGAAAATGATGAGTAAATTTTTTATAATTTTGCATTGATGAATAAGCTGAATTCTTACAGAGCCTAAGTGAGTGAAAAGCACAGAGTTTGTCATCATCAAAAGGAAAAATTTGTTACCCCAAGTAAAGGTAAGTTTTGAAGACTGACAAAGTAACTCAGACATGGACCAGGTCCATCATAGAGAGGCACAAATATGGTCAACTCAAGCATGTGAGATGGACGTGAAGGAGATAAACCTAACTTACCAGAAGTGATATCTCCTGATCATGATCGAAAATGTTGCATATTGGATAAAGAGAAAGACTCCTTACACAAAGAGACCAAAATTTAAGAGAAGGATAGAGTTAGAGGATGAGATTAACTAGAACTCTTCCACCAAAGAAGAGTAGCATCGAAATTCTAGTCAATATCTATCTACTAACTCTATAAATATTAGTGTTGTTCTCTTTTACAAGTAACATACATAAGCAGAAATTAAACGTGAATTGAGAGCAAAATAGCAAGGTAATTTTACAAGCAATTTATGTGTGATTCAAGTGTGCAATCTTAAAGCTACTTGAACGAGATAGAAGAACCGACTCCAAGTGTCTATCTTTTATTCTAGTTCAATTATAGTAGGTGATTTCATATTGTACCTTTTGGATTTATCTAGAAGCAATTATATTAGGTACTTAGAATTTTCAAGCTAGAGTTGACTTAAAGTTGTCGCAACAATTGAGAATGTGTGCTACAACGGGATTAGAGTTAATCCTAGGTTTACAAAAGAATTTTTGTAAATGCAATTTTTGGCTTACTGATTTTAGTGGAGAGTTTAGAAAAATCCTATTGGAAAGTAGGTCGTGTTTTTTTAAACTTTTTTAGCCAGGTATTTTTCACGTAAAATCTCCGTGTTCTTTAATTTATGTACTTATTATTTGGCAATAGTAATAGTTGGGACACATAGAAGAACCATGTCCTTGTATAATCAGGATAAGCAAAAAATTAAACACCACACAAATCACCCTCCCCACATCTCTTGTGTGGTGTTTAAGTATAAAACATCATTTTATAAATGAATTATTAAGTATTTTATTCAAATTTACTCTTATTTTTTAATTTATGAAGTTTTATTTAAACGGGACATTTATATAATAAAAGATAGATGATGAAGAGATGAAACTTATATTCTTAGAGAAATTTTACTACGTGAGTCATATAACTAACATTATTTATACGAAGCTAGTTTATTTTCTGATAAATGGACTGATATTCCTGCTTACTTATTTCAAAATATAAACTAAAAAAGGCAACGTTAAAGTCTATTCTTTTTTCTAATTAGATGCTTAATTAGTCTGTGGACAGCAAACGAAAATTAAAACGGGAAAAAAAGAGAAGCTTGAACAGTATTTGTAGTATGAATAATTTGAAGAGTCAATACATATCTGATCATTTTATATTATCTATATTGATTTATAATTGATGTTTGGCAGGACGGAGTTGGAGTGTCGGGAGTGAATTCGGCCAAATTCAGTAGCTTTAATTAAAATATTACATTTATCTTAAAATTCATTAAATATAACTTAAAACAATTAAAATCTCGAACTTATAAAATCCGGTGATGCAACTGTGTAAAGTCTATATCTCAGCGTTATTTCTGGCGTATGTTAATTAATGAGTCTGCGGCAGCATAACTTACCACAACTGTATCGTTGTTGCTGTACTTTTTGATGTATGCCCATATTGTCTTTACTTCATATTATTATGCTAATTACAAGTACATTTTAATGAAAGTTACCCGTTAATGTTCCTAAGTTCCAAAGTTTCTTTCACTTATCGTACTAACTTTTTATCACAAAATTGCTTTGGCTGAATAGCTCAAGATATATATTATTTTAGAGTTTAAAAAATGAATAGATTGTTCGTGGCTTTATTTTTGATTAGTTGGATCCTAAAATACAAGATTTTCAATTATAAAATCTTTTTATTACGAAAAAGTAGACCTAATAATATAATGAAAGAATTACCATTCCCCTAATCACCGATATTGGGAAATCTTTTTTCGTAACCACCAACTAAGCATCTAATTGGAAAAAAGTAAGATTAAATTAAAATTTCGAAGAAAAGAAAAATCTACCAACACACCACGTGAGTTCCTAATTATTTCGGAGAGCTGTTTATTCGCTATATATAGCACGCTTGGCGGGCGAATATAGGGATTTTTCTCAACGCTTGCCATTGATTTTGCGTGTACCCTAATGGCTCAACTTCAACCTGATCTGGCTGATCTGCCGATTCGGTCTGAATCGCCTGTTGATTGGTCGGAACTTCAAACTGATCTGTTGGTTCTTAGAGGTAAACATTTAAATTTGGTTGAAGACTACCTAAATTTTCGTACCGTCTGTAAATCACGGCATTCTGCCGCCAGTAAGAATAATTTTAACAGTGACCTACCTCGAGTTCCTTGGCTGATGTTATCCGAGGAAGAGAATGAAACCTCAGATAGAGTCAATGACAAAGGCAGCTCTTGTAGGAAATTCTTCAGCCTCTATAATGGCATGATTTTGAATAGAAGTATTCTGAAGGCTACAGGGAAACGATGTATGGAGTCTATGGGGTGGCTTATCACTGTTGCTGAAGATGGTGAAATTATTCTGCTACATCCCTTCACTGGTGTTCAGATCGAATTGCCACATGCAAATACCACCATAGTTTCCTTTTTCCAGAAAGCAGTTTTGTCAGCTAGTCCTTCTCATACATCCGATTACGTTGTCATGGTCATTGACGGAGACATCTCTTTCCTTAGTTTCTGGAGGCCAGGAGATTTGACATGGACCAGGATTAACTGGAAAGAACGCTGTCACTCTCCCCATGGTGTCATATATTTAATGGGAAATTTTATGCAGTTGATTATAATGGTTGCATCTTAGTTTGTGATGTTGCTGGACCTGAACCCAATAAAAGTCGTATAGTAACGCAGCTACCATTCGGTCTCACTGACCGTACAAGTCAACTATACATCCTAGAACGCCACAAGGTGTTCAACTAAGGGATATCAAGGATGATTGTGATAGGATACCGCTGACGCTCATAGTAGAGGATATTAAGGAGGACGGGACAACAAATTTTCGAGTTTTTATGGTCGACTTAGCTACTGGCAAAGTGACGCTAGCGAGGGAATTAGGGGACAGAGCTTTTTTTCTGGGTGCTAATGCTTCTCTCTCGGTCCAAGCTTCTCAATTTCCAGGAATCAAGCCCAATCATGTTTATTTTACAGATGATTTTTGGGAATCTTACCTCTGCTTTAAAGAAGGCGGCGGCTTGGACATGGGGGTGTTTAGCTTAGCAGACGGCAGTATTCAGCCACATTACAAGGGTGTTTCTAGGATTATACTGGGTTGTTATTGTTGCTGCTTACCATAAAAGTCGGACTGCTTTTGCTTTAGAATAATAATAGTTACCTGTTATTTACCTTGAGAAGATTGATGCTTTTTATTGTTCTCATATAGTTGGACAAAGATGCTTCCAGTTAGTTTTTATTCTTACTTGCATCCAAGTATGTTGTGTTGGAATGCATTACTGCCTGGAAATCGTCTTTCTATATATATCAGTATTGTCCTTCATCTCAAATTTCTTAGTACTTGAAACTGTTCAAGATCTATGTAACCATCTTCTAGATATATGATCGAGATGCTCAAGAGACTGCCATTCAATAACCATCTAGGGAATGCAGACTTTATATATACTAAGTAACGATTGCCCGTGCGCAGGCCCAATAAACATGTGCTAAATATTAGACTATAGTTTTTAAAAGCTTCATACAAGGATCCCTTTTTATTCCCTACATTATTATTCCCAATATGTACACTGAAGTACTTTGCTATAGGCATTGTAATAAGTTAATAACACGAACTGTCAAGCCAAGGTTATCGAGCCCCACAAACCTGTGGGAGCTGGTCTTCATCTTTCCTTTTTCTTTACAAATCTGACGAACAGTCGTCGCCAATGATGGTTGATCTGCACAAATGGCTACTTTAGTGACCTTGAATTTAGACGTTGGTCCTTCTGCAAACTAAAGTTAGAAAGTACGGTCATTTGAATTTTAAAATTGAGAACTACTATAAGACTACACATTTAAATTTTAATGAGAAAATCTCATTTTATACCTATTAATTCTAAACTATTTATTCTTTAATGTTCAGATCTAAACTATTTATTGCGTAGGATGAGTAGGGGTCGAGCGACCGGGCCTGACGAGATCCCGGTGGAGTTCTGGAAGTGCATGAGTAAATCTGGAGGGGAGTGGCTCTCTAGGCTGTTCAATGCGATCTTCAGGACTAAAAGGATGCCGGATGAGTGGAGGTGGAGTACAGTGGTGCACTTGTACAAGAACAAAGGGGCATCAAATTAATAAGCCACACGATGAAGGTTTGGGAGAGGGTGATTGAGGCGCGGGTGAGGGAGGCGACAACTATATCTGGGAACCAGTTCGGTTTCATGCCGGGACGCTCCACCACAGAGGCGATTCACCTAGTCAGGCGGATGTCGGAACAATTCAGGGATAAGAAGAAGGACCTTCATATGGTGCTTATCGACTTGGAGAAGGCGTATGACAAGGTCCCGAGGGAGGTGCTTGGAGGCGAAGAGTGTGCCAGAAGCCTATATCAGAGTAATCAAGGACATGTACAATGGAGCTAAGACTAGGGTTAGGACGGTGGGGGGCGAATCAAACCATTTTCCTGTGGTAATGGGGCTCCATCAAGGATCGGCGCTGAGCCCCTGTTGTTCGCCTTAGTGATGGATGCTCTAACCCGACATATCCAAGGGGATGTGCCTTGGTGTATGCTTTTTGCGGATGATATAATATTGATAGACGAGACGAGGGCCGGTGTTAGTGAAAGGTTAGAGATATGGAGACAGACCCTCGAGTCTAAGGGTTTCAAAATAAGCAGATCCAAGACAGAATATCTGGAGTGCAAGTTTGGCGACGAGCCAAGTGGGATAGGCAGGGAAGTGATGCTTGGTTCTCAGGCCATCGCCAAGAGGGACAGTGTAAGATATCTTGGGTCTGTGATTCAGGGGGACGGAGAGATTGACGGGGACATCATCCATCGGATAGGAGTGGGGTGGTCAAAGTGGAGGCTCGCTTCAGGGGTCCTGTGTGACAAGAAAATTCCACACAAACTCAAGGGAAAATTCTACAGAGTCGTAGTTAGACCTGCGATGTTGTATGGGGCGGAGTGCTGGCCCGTGAAGAACTCGCATGTTCAGAGAATGAAGGTTGCAGAGATGAGGATGCTTAGGTGGATGTGTGGGCACACCAGGCTAGATAAGATCAAGAATGAAGTTATTCGACAGAAGGTAGGGGTGGCCCCGGTGGACGAGAAGATGCGGGAAGCGAGGCTGAGGTGGTTCGGGCATGTTCGGAGGAGGGGCCCCGATGCCCCTGTGAGGAGCTGCGAGCGGCTGGAGATTGTTAGTGGTCGTCGAGGGAGAGGAAGGCCTAAGAAGCATTGGGGAGAGGTGATTAGGCAGGACATGACCAGAATGCAGGTTACCGAAGACATGACCCTTGATAGGGGAGTCTGGAGGTCTAGAATCAGGATTGTAGGCTAGGGGCTCATAGAGTTCTTCGTACGCCTCGCCCGGGTTGGGTGTGGGATAGTAGGGTTACCCATAGGTGATTAGTGTTTTAGCTTATGTTCCCATATGGTTGTTAGTGTGGTAGTTACTGCTTGTTAGGATTGCAGGCGACTGTATTTATGTTGCTTATGTTTTCATAATTATTTACGTTATTTCTGCGGGATTACTTATGATTTATTATTTTGTTTTGTCTTGCTTGTGTTCCTAATTTTGCCTTTGTTTCTTAATGCAGCTTTTCTTTTTATCCTACACGCCGAGGGTCGATTGGAAACAGCCTCTCTGCCCTTTCGGGCAGGGGTAAGGCTCGTCTACATATTACCCTCCCCAGACCCCACCTGGTGGGAATGTACTGGGTAGTTGTTGTTGTTATTCATGCTCCTCAAACTATTTACCCGCCTTTCTTCTTCATCCTCCTCATTTTACCTTCCTCACTTTGTATCCATCATATTTAAAATAATCCTTGTAAGGCCATCACTAGTTGCAAGGCGATACATGAAGGAAGTTGCTTTGGTCATCAATTTTATTAAGGAAGATGATGAGAAATACTTGTCCATATTCAACAGTGAGTTCTGATTAATATTGACATGGTTAGTTCCAACAAATTCACCATTGTTTACCCATGCGTTTACATAACTATTATGGCAAGACTTGTTCTAAAGTTGAAATTCTCGTGGGCTCAGTAACCTCCCATATGTTCAAAGATGCCCCCTGTTTCTGTCCTGCCATCATTCGCCTCTTCTTTCATGATAGCTTTGTTGAAGTGGTGCTATTATTTTGAAGATTTATTGTTTGATTCATTGTGGTACTACAAAATATTACTTATAATATCTTTGAGTAAGCTTTCCAGATCTAAATTTTTATATGTATTTTAATATCCACCATTTTTGGGCTTGAAACTCAATTTTATTTTTAAAGATTTCTTGTTTGATTCAAAGTGGGTGCTGTTAAATATTGCTTATAGTACATTCTGGAAGTTCATACTGAAATTTGATAGTATTTGGAGCAGATTTGAGATGATTGAGATCGAAATTTTCATTTGAAAATCAAAGAAGAATACACTGACAGTATACCGCTACAATATACAATATGTTGTAGGAGCATATAGCTATACTGTAACAGTATACTATTATAGTATACAATATATTATTATAGTATACTGTATCAATTTGTTGTAATAATATACATATAGTATAATAGTATACTTATTACCCGTAAATTCACTTTCCTTTAAAACTCTTTTAATTTGCTTTAAGCTTTTACCCAGCGTGAGAGGCAAACTAAAAATGCAAAAAATAAAATAAAAATCATAGTAAGTTATATAATGCAAAGGTATGCTCTTATAATTAAATCCTTTTAGAATTTTTTGGAATATTTATTAATAACTGATTTTATTTCAATTTAATAATTGAATTAAATTTTCTTTAACTCTTTGCGCACAATATACCCTGCTGGTATAACTATATACTATACTGGTATCAAATATTAGTTAATATTTTATTTGTTGTATTAGCTACATTTAATTGGCACGTAATTTAAATTTTCTTTAGTGATAATATTTTTAAAAAAAGAATAATAAAAAATAGTGAAAATAGTAAATGAAATTAGATTATAAAGAGAATTTTTTTTTAAAGAAAATAGAGGTAAATGAAACTAGAACAGGAAAAAAGAAAAAAATAAGAAGAAAACGATAAAAAGAAAAGGAGAAAAGAAAAGAAGCATATAAATAATAAAGAATTGGAGAATAAAGAGAAAATTTCCCACAAAACCTATTATGTGTAGGAAATATAATTAGTTTATGAGTAAAAGAATATGGGTAAAATAAATAATTTTATTTTTATAGCAGCTGTGTCAAAAACCCAATTTTATTTTTGAAAAAGCGGCCAACATCAAATAAAGGAAACAAAGGTGGCCACTTGCGTAAATAACATGCAGTCTTAATTCGGCAGCACCTGATTGCAAATATTTATTGGGCGGAGCCCATAATTAGTTAGGTTGAGAGGCGAAGTCTACTTTCTGGAAGAAGGTCTCAGGCCAGCTTAAGGAACGTACTCGACGTAACTGGGGCAAACGCTCAATGGCAATTACACACTTGAGAGGA
>JAXGFW010000386.1:0-17000 GCA_034376525.1 Nicotiana benthamiana | reverse complement strand
ATCTGATTATGGATCCTCACCAGAATGGGTCAATGTAGTTCATATCTGGATATTGTATTATTGATTAAAAATTGGCTAATGCGTCGGCGAACTCATTTTAAATTCTGGGTACATGTCGGAATCCTATCTTTGTGAACCTCCTTTTTAGTTCCTACATATGGTGCAGATATAGCAATATATTGGAATTCTTGGTGGCCCACTCTCCTGGTACCTGGTGCACAAGCAGATCTGAGTCACCGATCACCAACAATTCCTAAATGTTCACGTCGGCTGCCATGTTGAGACTTAGTATGCAGGATTCATATTCCGCCTATTATTGGTGCAAGGAAATCTGATTTTAGCAGATACAGAATAATGCTGACCTATTTCTGATACCAAAACTTCTCCAATGCCTAATCCTTTAAAATTTGGGGCTCCGTCACAGAATATCCTCCAACCGTCATATGCTTAAGTAATTTCTTCTCCTACGAACGATACTTCTTCATTAGGAAAATATGTTTTCAAGAGTACGTAATTTGTTCCTACCAGATTTTCAGCAAGGTGATCCGCCAATGCTTGTTCCTTGACTGCCTTTTAAGTTACATAGACAATGTTGAACTCACTCAGTAGTATCTGCCAGTTAGCCAACTTCCAGTAGGCATGGGCTTTTGAAATATGTACTTCAGGGGATCCATCCTGGTTATGGGGTATGTAGTGTAGGCACATAAATGATGCCTAAATTTCTAGGATGTCTAGGTTAAAGCAAAACAAGTGCATTCAAGAAGAGAATATCATGCTTCGTAAGGTGTGAGTTTCTTACTGAGGTAATATATGGATTGCTCCTTTCTTCTTGTATTATCATGTTGTCCTAAAACACATCTAAAGGTTCCATCTTACACGGATAGATAAAGTAGCAAATGTCATCCTGGTTCAGGTGGGACCAGAATAAGCGGTGTGGATAGGTATTCCTTGATCTTGTCAAAAGCTTTCTAACAATCCTCGGTCCTGCTTATCTCGGCATCCTTTATCACCATCTTGAAGATGGGTTCACATATTACTATGGACCGTGCTATGAATCCACTAATGAAGTTGATTCGTCCCAAGAATCTCATCACGTCCTTTTTTCTTTTAGGTGGTGGTAACTCCTGAATAGCTATGACTTTAGTAGGATCTAGCTCGATCCCTCGGTGACTGACAATGAATCATAGTAGCATTCCTACGGGAACCCTGAATGCATATTTTGCAGGGTTCAACTTCAAGTTGTACCTCCTTAGCCTATCAAAGAACTTTCTCAAGTCCGCTATGTGATCCGTAGCTCTCTTGGATTTGATAATGATGTCGTCCCCATACACCTCTATTTCTTTGTGTATAATATCATAGAAAATGGTTGTCATGGCTCTTATGTAAGTGGCCCCAACATTCTTCAGTCAGAGTAGCCTTATTTTGTAACAGTATACTCCCCAAGGCATAATAAAGCTGTCTTCTTGGCGTCTTCTTCATCCATCCAGATCTGGTGATAACCTACAAAGCAATCCACAAAGGATTTGAGTTCATGCTTGGCGTAGTTATCAATCATGATGTATGTTTGGTAGTGGGAAATTGTCCTTGGGACTTGCTCTATTTAAGTCTCTATAATAAACACATACTTGGACCTTCCCGTCTTTTTTGGAACTGGCACAATATTAGCTAACCATGTCGGGTACTCAACCACCCCGAGAACCTTGGATTTGATTTGCTTGGTAACTTCCTCCTTGGTTTTCAAACTTATGTCTGGTTTGAATTTTCTAAGTTTCTGTTTTACTGGCAGACACATGGTATTGGTAGGTAACTTGTGAGCTACTAGAGATGTGCTCAAACCGGTCATATCGTCATATGACCATGCGAAAATATCCTCATATTCCCTTAGATAACGGATGTACTCCTCTTTATCTATTGGCGACAAGTGAATGCTGATGCGAGTATCTTTGATGATCTCGTCATCTCCCAAATTTATTGTTTCTGTTTTGTCCAAGTTGGATTTAGGCTTGTTCTCAAAATTCTAAACTTCTCTAACAATTTCCTCGAGTATTTCATCGTCTTCGTCTGAGTCACTATTCTCATGTTGCATTACCTCATTACATATCACAATCACGGGTTCATTAGTAAAAGTAATAATAATACTGTAGAAGGGAAAATATAAAAAATAGTAATGAATAATGATAAATGATAGATGCGTTTGATGAAACAAAGAAAATTTTTCAAACAAAAGCTTGTCTTGGTGGATCGAGCATTTATTTAAATGAGAAATCTTAAAACGAAATTGTCGGAAGATTTAAACGCCTAGAACAACTATAAATTCTGCCAAGCTACCCAGGGACTCGGCGGGCTCGGGATGGTGTGTCGTCTAGTTTTTGAGAATAGCTCCCTTTGCCACAGTCTTAATGGTGAGGCATTCTTCCTCCTTAATTATAGCACTCCAGTTCCGTCCCTATGTGGAATTCTTTCTAGGACTTCATTAAAAAATGCAGTTTGCTCAAATTCTTCTACCATAGACTTTGTTGCGTCATCTCTTCTAAAACTTAGAAATATCTCGGCACCTGATAATGTTCTGACACCTTTTTCCCTAAGCTCAGTTTTTCTTGTTGGGGAGTAGGTGCCGGTTCCTATAATTACTACGTCGCGTGCTCCTTTCCTTTGCTATTAGAGACCATTGCATTCATCTCTCTTGCTACCAATTGATCCCCCCTTATCTGCTTGTTTTCTTTGGGCGTCAGAAACTTCAAAAATTGGTGATTCGTTGAGGGCACGACTTTCATCTGATAGCCATAGTCATCCCAGGATGATGTTATATCCCATATCACCATCTACTACTTCGAAAGGGTTGTTTTTATTACTCATTTAGCATTCACGAGTAATAAAATCTCTCCCTGGGTCGTCACACTCGTGAGGTTGAATACATCTAGGAGCTTTGTGGCTAGAATGATGCTTCTGATGAGTACAGCTTTCTCCAATACTCTCCATTGTATGATATTATCCAAACTTCATGGATCTACTAGAACACATTTAACCTTAAAATCTAACACATTTAAAGAAATTATCAATACATTGTTGTGTGGTAGCAATGATCTGTTTGTGTTCCCCTCTGTAAAATGATAACGTCTTCCCAAAGCCTTTTACTATGAGTTATTGACACTTTCGTCTTCTTTGCTGCTGAGAAAGTGACCCCGTTAATCTTGTTTCCTCTAAAGATCATATTAATTGTTTGGTGTGAGGGTTCTTCTCATGCTTTTAAAGGTTCCACGTTGTCTCTGTTACAACCATATTGTTCTTAGCTTGGTTGCTTAAGAATTCTGTAAGGTGACCATTGTTCAATAGTGTTGCCACTTCTTCCCAGAGGTGCCGACACTCCCTGTCTGGTGGCCATTTTTCCCATGCTATTCACACCATAAGTTGGGATCTCTGTGTCCGGGATCAAATCTCATTGGTCTCAAAAAAGTGCCTCCTTGAAGTTTCTCATGGATGACACTAATTCCTCTATACTGACGTTGAAGTTGTATTTTGATAACTTAGGGTAAGAAGGATCCCGTGACCCTGATGTTTCTTTATCGTACAATGATCTGTTGTTCCGACCACGATCGGTCCTTCTGTCATCAATGAACTTATTTTCTATCTAGAAGCCTCTGCCAAGGCCTTCCGTCCTCTCATAGGTCAAAAATCGACCCCTCAAAGTCCGTCTATTCATGTCGTAATCATCTTTAGATTTTTCTCTATTTTTATCCCGTCCTTTGATCAATGATGGAAAAACAACCTGTCCATCTTCGATCCTTATTTTTGACTCATATTAGTTGTGGACGTCCGCCCAAGTCATTTTTTGAAACTCAAGCAAGCTTTTCCTTCAACTTCCATGAGGCATCTGAACTTCTCGAATTCAGCTGCCCATTCATGAAGAAGCAATATTTTTTCCTTCTGGAATCTGGTAACAAGCTCTCGTAATAACTCAGACTCTCCTTTCCAATCCCTAATATACCGGCCTTTCAGGCCTGTACTTTTCTGGCCCTGGCATGGGCCTTGATGAAATAATCCGTGAGCATTTCAAAGGAATACATGGAATGCTTAAGTAACCGTGATTACCACGTCAAAGCTCCCCTCGTAAGAGTTTCTCTGAATTTCTTTTACAACACAGACAATGTCGTGGAGAGCTAGATCATTTCCCTTTACCGCCATCGTGTAGGTGGTAATATGTTCCTGAGGGTCTAAAGTTCCATCATACTTTGTAACTTCAAACATTTTAAACTGCTTCGAAATTAATTATGGTGCAGTACTCGACTTGTACGGCAATTAAGCATACTTCTTGGAGTCCAAACCCTTCAGTACTGGTGGCGTGCTCGGAAATTGATCCATGCGGGAGCTTAATTCCATTATAAACCCTAAAATTTCATTCTAGAAAGGATCGTTCTCGTTATTGAGACCGGATCCGCTGCCTCCAGACCTGTCGGAGCCAGCTTCACTCCTAAGAGTGTTGATGTTGACCCTATGCATTTTTTGGTTTGCAGGAACACTGAGAGGAAATGGATCTCGTCTTTTTGCATTATTCGAAGGCCCCGACAACGCATGTTTCAACTCACCATAACCATGTCTTGTCGCGTGAGATGGCCTAGAATGATCTCTTGTTGCTCTTGCAAGACCCTTCGCGTCGAAGAGATGCTCCTTATCAGTATCATCGAGAGTCGCCTTCCGAATATGTCAAGGATATTTCGTGCTATGCACCGATGTGGTGTTATTCCCCTTATTGTGGGTGTAGCTATCAAGTCCACCAGGTGAGGTTGATCTTCTCGAACCTCGGGGTTGTGCGTGTTGTTAACAATATTATCTATCATTTCATATATTTTTTATAAGACAAAATAATCAAAATATATTAGTAAAAAAGGTACAGATCAATTTAATTGCATGGTTGTCTAGGTCACATGGTTGGCGTCAAACGGTTTACCCATAAACGATACAGTTAAATTTTTACATGATTTCTAGACTAGTGAACTATTTTAATCCTGAAAATAATAAAATAAATAAAGAATTATGCAATACTTAGCTTTAAAATATAGACGAAACAACAGAAGTGACAGTCCCAAAAATAAAAAAAACAAGAAAGTGAAGTTGTATTAAGCTTTATATAGAATGTAGTATAGGTTTGCTAGGAAATTCGTATTACAATGATAACTAAGCTCACTGTTTATAGATGTGTCTAGAGAATGGGGTCCTAGGATTGTGCCTTCCTTTAATGTCAATTATGAGGGTCATTGATCAGGATGTAACAGTGGACATAAATGCCAAATTTCCTGTAACGGGCCGTTGCTCTTAATGCTGCGGAATATTCTTTATTTAATGTTACCGGGCGCAAAGCATTTAACACATTTTTATGAACATCATCCCATCCGGTGACATGCGGAATATCTGTATTCGGTTTTCAGCCATCCTCGTCATAGGTTCCACGTGTCTTTCCTTTAGATGACCACGTATCATAAAATATTTTGCCCTATACATTGATCATTACAATTTAGGGTCCATTTGTCATGTAAAGTAAAAAGTTCCTTTTTTTTCTGGATTTTTTTTTAAAAATATATATTTGTCCATGAAAAATTGTAAGTTTTTTGAGATTTTACGAATATGAGTTCTTCAAAAATTAAAAAGTGATCAAATTTAACAGAAAAAATGTTTTTTCCCACCAATAAAACTGTAATTTTTTCAAATAAAATACAAGTCTAAATATAGGCGCAGTTACATAAAATACATACGGCCTTTACTAATTACTTCAAGTACCGAAAACCAAATAAGATGCAAGTCTAAATATAGCGCAGTTGCATAAAATACATACGGTCTCTACTAATGACTTCAATTACCGAAAACCAAGAGAAAAGAAAGGGTAAAACTTACCTGTAAAGTAATGGTGTTTAATAAATAAATGACACATTGTATTTAATAAATAAATGACACATTTCGCTTTTGTTTAACTTCAATTATTAATATCTAATCATAGTTAAATGCCACGTGTTTTGTACATACAAAATACTTAATAATGATGTTATCTCTGCTATATTTTTGATACTGTTATGAAATAATATAAGAACAAGAACAATAAAGAGAAAAGTAGAGAGAGAAGTATTCTTATTGATACTTTGGGATGATTTACAATGGGAGAGAACCCCTTTATTTATAGAGAGATGATGACTTAGCCACCAAGTAGTAAACCCTAGAATCTCTCTAAATATGGACATTCACCTTAAATAGAATTCTATTTATAACACTCCCCCTTGAATGTCTATTCAATAATGTGCCTCGTTAAAACCTTAACTAAAACAAAACCCAATGGGAAAAAAAATTATAGAAAAGGAAAAAGAGTACACATGTTTGAATATGCGCCTATTGGTTGCCTCGTTAAAAACCTTGCAAGGAAAACCCATTGGAACAAAACCTTGTAAGGGAAAAAGAGTGCAACGCGCATTATCTCCCCCTGAAAGAGCATCAATTCATATCCTTGAGTTCTCGCATTCCGATCTTGTGCACCATCTTCAAAACGATCTTTTGTAGAGATTTGATAAATAAATCATCCATATTGATTTGAATTAATATTCCACACCTTGAAATTATCATTCTTGATAGATATGAACATCTTCATACAATGTCGTGGAATGACTCTTCAATATCTCCATAGAGGTATTCTCGATGCCATCATGCTTATAGTTATAGCAAGATACATATGTACACAAGTTGCACTTAGGATGTGGTACTTCAGGACCAAGAATTGTATATGCTTCAAGCAACTTCAATCATTGACTTTATACTTTCAAGTATTTGAACTGCATGTCCAAAATTACATGTCTTTCATATGGAATCAATTCTGCTTGAATTGTATCTCTCCCATTTAGCCAACATTTTTGTTTGTATTCGACAAACATAAGATCCTCATCGATATTTAGCGCTATCATAGATGTCGTCGACGAACATTTTATATCGGTTCCAGTAAATTTTCATAAAGACATAACATGGAGATCTCTTTATTCATATATTCAGGTACCTGAATCTCTCATGAGATTTTATGAAGTGTTATGTCATGTGATCTTCTAGATCACTTGCCTCCCCATTATGATCACTTTGATCATTTGCTCATCTTCTTTATTAAGAAGTTACTTTGAAACCGATTTGTCTATACGCTTTAAGCGTATCAAAGACTTTGTCCTTCTGGGACTTAATATGAGCATATGCAGTGAGAATATAGTTACTTTCTTTGGGTCAGTAAATGCGTATAGCATGCTTTGCAATATGTTGCAATTGAATTATCCTTTTATGAACTTCAGGTCATATTATGATATTCGAGGATCTAGATAATTCATCCCATGTAACCTTTTCTCAAGTGTTTATCACGTCTCCCCCTCATGTTAGAAAAGCTAACTTGTTTCCTCAACTTTGAGAGTCCATCTTTGTGCATTATGGTGTTAATGAAAATATAAACCGCACATCAATAATAATAAGATGAAATTATTTGGTTCCTGACCCTGAACCACTTGTGAGGGGAGAATATAATATACTCTCGTATACAACGTATATCAAACTGATATATATATAACTTTGTTCTCATAAGAAACAGTTTAGCTATTAAGTGGAGGCACTCAATAATTATCTTGCTAAACCAACTATGATATAAACCAACTTATCAAGATGAACTATCTTGAATAGAAAATCTGGAAATTATGCTCGAGTTATATTACTGAGCAATTTACCTCGCAAGCACCGGCCAGGCTGCGGGTTAATAACAATCGCACATGTAACCATATCATAGATGCATCATATGTGGTATACATGGCAGGTGAATGGGCCTATATTCACCTTTGATATTTTCAGAATTTATGGGATTCAACCCGAACTCTTTAGTTGGTCAATCAATTAATGAGAACAAGTAATATAAGAGAATTCGTAAAGAACTTTCTAGTTCTTTAATATTTTACCCATGTGAATTCTCTATTACTGCACATCATACTTAAAATGAGATGGCTAACCCGAATGCCAACTGAATAAATTATCAATATTGATAAACTTCAAATTTACACCATGACATGTGCAATTATCAATAAACTTCAAGTTTATTATGGTATGGGTTTTTATACCTATAAATATCCACTTTATTGTGGCATTCTTTTGTTTGTGTAGTACAAACTGGAGAATAAAGCGGATAGCTTTTCATATACAAATTATCCCGCTACAAGTTGTAGTAATAGAAGATATCAAATCTTTCCTTTATTTATAGTCTCAATATAATCAATCGCTTTCGCATATACTTTGGAAACTGAATAAGTTTCTTTGAGACTTACTACCACATAATACCTTATTGGTAATCAATTGCATTTCTCCAACATAGTAATAATTGGCTCTTCTAGAGCTCTCAATTAATTTTGTACTACCACAGATTCATCAACATCCATGTGGTGAATATCTCTTTTAAAGAGAAAGTTATACCATTATGGTCATGGTCAAATTATATGCAAGATATGTTTCTTGCATTATCGTTGTCCTTTAATAGTCATATTTCCAAAATATTTTGGCGTACAATAGGTACGTGACCAACGATCATTCATGCCATAATAATGACATTATTTTCATATATCATCTCAGACCTCCTTCTAGGGTGAGTGTGGTATATTCAATACCAATTTCATGTTCATATTCTTCCAATAATGAATATGTATTCGTGAATCAGATGTTGTCACATTCACTGCGGGGATATGTGATTTTGTTATCCTTTTCAAATCTGTAAATGCGTCTGGCATTTGATTTGCTATTCTTTGCAAATGGATAATATTTGCACCTCTTTTTTACAAAAATAGAGGTATGTGGATCAAGATGAGATAATGATGCATTTTTCCACAAAATTTCCCGTTTGGTTTCACCAACTTCTCCCCCTAATTTTGGGAAAAGTGTCTCATCGAATTGACAGTCTGCAAATCGTGCAAATCCCCTGTCAATGTTTCGAGGTAGCGAATAATGGAGGGCGATTCAAAACCCAACATATATTCCTAACCTTCTTTGCAGACCCATTTTGGTGCAATATGGCGGTGCTACAGGCACATCTACTCAACATCTAAAAATTCTTAAATGGAATATATTAGGTTCATGACCCAAAACTAATTGCAACGGGGAATATTTGTGATAATTCGTCAGTCAGAGACGAACTAGCATTGCTGCATGCAAAATGGCGTGACCCCAAACCGAAGTGGGCAGCCTCGTTTTCATGAGTAAATGAGGTATTCAAGATTATACTCATGTATTGTCTCAATCTGATATCCATTTTGAATGATATCTTTAAAACTCAACAAGTTCCTTTTAGACTTGGAGGAGAACATTGCATTCTCTAAAATGTTGTTCCTTTAGGCAGAGTTATAGTTGCTCTTCCGGAGCCTTTAATCAATTTACTACTACCAGAAATTGTAGTAACATCTGCCTTACACATACTTAAATGAGAGTAATATTTCTTCTCTTTGAATATCGTATGTGTGGTACATGAATCAAAAGAGATATACGAACATGAGAATAAACAAATTTAATCCGTTGCTTCATAATTAAACAATATTTTCAAAATCTGCAGAGGTTATTCGAATAACTGAGTTGATAGTCGACTATCTTGGGAAGCAGTTATTAGGTTATTCGAATAACTAAACCTGATATTCGACTAACTAGCCTTGCGGAAAAATCCAGTTTTAATGCGAAATATTGGTTAGTCGAATAACTAATTAGTTATTCGACTAACTTAGTAAACAGTCATCAGGTTAGTCGACTAACTAAACTGGTTAGTCGACTAACTTAGCTTGCGAAAAATCCAGTTTTCAATACGAAATATTAGATAGTCGACTAACTTATTAGTTAATCGACTAACTTTACTGGGAAGTAAAAATGTCTTCGAAATTTAAGCATATTGAAACATTCTAAAGAGCTAATACTAACATTATATCATAAAGTAACTAATACGAGCTGATACTAATGACTACTAACTAATACAAATAAGTAAAATAAAATCAAACAATTCCATCTTCCTTCATCACAGATCCATCACCGATTAAGTGGTCTATTTTCCCCTCGGGTTGCTCAAAGAAGTCTGCCACATCCAAGTGGGTGATGTCAAAATTGTCGTCAGAGACAAAATTTGTTTCAGGGCCTTTACTCTTTAGAGATGCTTGATAAAGCTCAACCAAATGTCTTGGTACACGGCAAATTTTCGCTCAGTGCCCTTTTCCACCGCAACGATAACATATAGTTTCTGAACTATCTGCTTTTGGATTCTTATCATATCGTGCTTGTGGCAGAGTGACCAACTTCAAGTTGTCATAGCTCTCCTTTAAGCCATTCCACAAGATAGGTGGATCTTTGACTGTGATATATTCAATTTTCGAACCTTCATCAAGGTGATGGCGCAAGAAAATCAAGGCCTTAGCACAGTTTCAAACTTTCATTAAGGTGATGGCGCAAGAAAATCAAGGCCTTAGCACAATTTCAAACCTTCATCAAGGTGATGGCGCAAGAAAATCAAGGCCTTAGCACAGTTTCAAACTTTCATTAAGGTGATGGCGCAAGAAAATCAAGGCCTTAGCACAGTTTCAAACCTTCATCAAGGTGATGGTGCAAGAAAATCAAGGCCTTAGCATAGTCTTGGGTGGATGCATTATTTCTGTCTTTAATGGCGTCTCCAAGACCCATTGCATCCAAATGGATTTCAGCATCCAACACCCATGTCATATAGTTCTTGCCCGAAATTTCAAGGGCAACGAACTTTCTTTTCATAATGTCAGACATAAAACAAAATTACATCAAGAGCGTGTCCATACTTACGGGCTTTATTACAATTATCACATTCACTTCAGGGAATGGATCATAATCATCTGTATGTGCTATATACAATCTCATGTCAAATATTATTTTCATAAAGTGAAAGATTATTTTGAGAATCTTTATTATTCTCATTATCACAATGATGACGATTATAATTCCGTCTATTGCCACATCCACATCCATTGATACCTTCATGGTAATAATTTTGTCTTCTTTCAGACTTATCACATACTGCTACCACATTCTCTAAAGGGAATGGAGCAAATTCAATTGGACGGATTTTTTAATTCTTTGCCCACAATCATACATGAATTTGATCATGGCAAGGCATAGAAATTTTACCACTTCATGTGAGTGTAATTTCTTACAAACTCCATTAGAGTTATAATCAAACTTTGTTGTCTTTGTTTGTATATGAAATCAAATCGTAGAATTTCAAGAATTTGAAAGAGAAAAGTAAAATACTTACCTTAAATCCTGAATTTTAATCAGATTAAGGAAGAAATTGTTTGCGTAAACAGATTGGAAAAGATGCAATAATCCGGCATGGACCATTGGCGGATTGTCCGTCCCATCCATGCACAAGCCAGAAAATAGTTCATCGGGAAGCGGCAACAAATTCCGGCAACTTTGGTCGACTCCGGCGGCCAATTTGATGCCGAGAACGCGACATATTTTTCCGTATAGAAATTCTTGAAGAAGAAAGAAATCAAATTTAATTGGTTAGAGACTCGTGCTGATAACGTGTTATGAAATAATATAAGAACAAGAACAATAGAGAGAAAAGTAGAGAGAGGAGTATTCTTATTGATACTTTGGGATAATTTACAATGGGAGAGAACCCCTTTATTTATAGGGAGATGGTGACTTAGCCACCAAGTAGTAAACCCTAGAATCTCTCTAAATATGGACATTCACCTTAAATAGAATTCTATTTATAACAGATAAAGATTGACGGTGAATTCTTGTACATAATTGGTCGTTACTTTCTTCTAAAAGAAGGAAGGCATTTCAAAAGGTTCATTTGGATTCGCAGACGACAAATCAAGTTAGAGTAAATTACACCTTTCTCCCAGTTTAGACAAACCAAGTTTAATGACTGTTCAATAGTTTATTTAAGTATTTTCAATCAATTTGTTTTAGCAATATAAACCTTTTAACATTACAAAAAAAACACTTGCCTTTGTTGTAACTCATCAAAAGATTAAAACTCATCAAAAGATTAATACTCATGCGCTTCACAAAATTGCACATGTATTTGCTTAATCACAATCTTACTAATCTTGAAATTTTTTTCCTTTTTTTTAGGAATTATTTTTCCTTTTTTTAGGAATTATTATTTAAAAATGTATTTATCTATAAAATTTTGTAAGTTTTTGGAGATTTCTTAAAAATAAAATTTTCAAAACCAAAAAGTTGTTTTGACCACTTTTTTCGGAAAACTTTGGAAAGTTTTTCCCGGATAACCAAATTTTTATAATTTTTTCAAGTGAAATTCATGTTCAAGCATAATTGTAAATTTTATATAACATTTTTCAATTTAACTCCAACTATTACCTTTTCTATTAAAAACAATTACAATTTTTATGTTCAAATGCTTAAGAAAATACTTTAGTTTGTCTTTCATGGTTAACTTAACTCAATTGGGTAGTAAATTTTTGACCGTGCAGATAAGTTTTTACCTACACAAGAGTTACTCGCGTCTCAACTCAATGTACATTATCATTCAGCCAACTTCAAGACCATATTTTGTCAGAAAATTTGTGTCCATTGCAATAGTTATTGAAGTTACTATTTTATAACTGCAGCTAGGGAATAAGGTTCTACGATTAAGCCCCTCTTAAATGATATATATAGGGATCACTGATGAATGTCTAACATCAGATTATGAATGTAAAAAATCTCTATAACAGACAGCGTATTTAATATTAGAGAATATTCTTATTGAATGTTGCCGGATGGCATGCATTTGTTTGTCTTCATTAGCAATATTACCTTTGGGTCTTTTCGGTGCCAACCAGAGCTGCTGCCCCCAGTCTTAGTTTCCACTCATCTCACTTTTTGTTTGTCTTCGGTTTCACGTGTCGTTTATTGTACGAGTATTAATTACGAACTGATTTTACAATATAAGGATAATCTCCCTGCTTTTCGGTAGCACATCATTGTATTATCAGAATGTTGGTGAAGATACCTTTCTTGCCGGAAAATTTTCTAATCCCCTCTAAAAAGTTTCTGACGTTTAATTAGATGCACGCCTCTCCGTATTTAATGCCCTGAACACGCATCACTTCATGATTTAGAAATACTTTAGCCGGTTCTCGAGGTAATCATGGCCACAATTTTATCTGATTGTTCCTTTACTTATACGCCTCATTCTTCTTGTTTTACACTTCACAAATTTTCAGAATCTCTCAACTTCTTTGCACTCAACTCTCTCTTGCTGTCACCCTTCTTCAATCTTCTTCTTTAAAGAACTTCCGCTAGCTTCTGCTAACCATGGCCTCCTCCTCCAAGAACTCAAGCTCTATAAAAAGCAAAGAAAGCACCAATGGTGTTACCCTCTTACTGTGATCAGCATCATCCCCAGAAGGCTCAGTACAACCAAGGATTTTGAGAAGAAGTTTCCTTCTACTAACTTTCTCACATAGGTTGTTGGTGTGTAACTGTAACGACTCGGCCGGTGGTTCCAAGCGTTATAGCCCTATTTTCCTATTTTTTGCTTCTTTTGTATTCTGCAACTGTATTGTGACTTACCGGGTTAGTTGGTTCAGATATAGAGTAATTTTAGAATGATTTGAGACACTTACTCGCTTATTTGAAAGCTTAAGACGAGAAAAGTTGACAAAATATTGACTTATTTCTAAACGACATATGATTTGAATTTTGATGGTTCTATTGATCCGATAAGTGATTTTGGACTTAGGAGCGCGTCAAGGTTGTGTTGAAGGTCCATAGTAGGATTAGCCTTGAATTAGCGAAAGTTGGAATTTTGGCGAATTTGGTCGATAGTAAAATTTTGATATTAGGGTCGGATTGGATTTCTAGAAGTTGGACTAGATCTGTGGTGTCATTTATGACTTATGTAAGAAATTTGAGGTCAAAGAGACATTATTTGATAGGTTTTGACTTCATTCATAGATTTTGAAAATTTTAAAGTTCATTAGGCTTGAATCCATGTGTAACACTTGTTTTAATGTTTTTTGAAGTGATTTGAGAATTTGACTAAGTTTGTATCAGGTTATAGGACTGGTTGGCATGTTTGGTTGAGGTTCGAGGACCTCTAGGTGAATTCAGGTGGTTAACGGCTTGAGTTTGAGTTGAATAATGCAGTTGAAGCGCTGCTGCTTCTGGTGTAATTGCACTTGCGGAGTGGGCTGCAGGTGCAAGCCTGCGGAAGTGTGGTTTGGATCGCAAAAGCGACTAAGGAAGAGATGGGCAAAGTCTAGAGGTGAGAAGTCTTTCCCTCACCCGCGATGGTTGCAAAAGCAGGCAGTGGGGCGCATGTGCGAGTGTGATCTAATGTGCGCTGTGATTTCCGCACCTACGATGTGTGCAGATGCGGTATGTTGATTGAAGAAGTGGAGGAAGTGGTTTAAGTTATTTTCTTCAGAAGCAAAGGTTTCACCGCAGATGCGGATATGGAGCCGCAAGCAATGGTTTGCCATTTTAGTCTTATTTCAGTATTTTGGACTCAAACTTAGATGATTTTGAAGGAGATTTTTGAGGTAAGCTTCTTGTTTTAGTTTTTGATCATAAATCTTGTTTCCCCATTAATTTTCCCACCTAGATTGTGTGGTATTGAGGTGAAATTTGGGGGTTTGAGGCTAGGGATTTGTAAGTTTAGGGATTTGGGTGACCATTTGATGTCGGATTTTGATAAATTTGGTATGGTTAGACTCGTGAGTGAATGGGCTTTCGAGTTTTTGACTTATGTTGGATTTCGAGATATGGGCCCAAAGGCCGGGTTTGAGCCAATTTTGGATTTTAGCTATAATTTACTACTTTTCTTGTGGAATTTATTCCTTTAGCTTTTATTGATTGTGTTGTACTACTTGTGACTAGATTCGAGATGTTTGAAGACTGATTTGAAATTCAAAGGCATTACAGAGTAGGATTTTGCTCGGCTTGAGGTAAGTAACATTTTGAAATTTGTTTTTGAAGGTTCGAAACCACGAATTATGTGTTTTATGATTGGTGTTGAGGTAAAGCACATGCCAAATAATGGGTGTATGGGCGTGCACCGTGAAAATTGTGACCTAGTTAATTCCATTATGTTGTATAGTGATTCTATCTTGTTGATATTTACCTATTTTCACCACCTGCCTAATGTGCTGACGCTATCTCTTTGTTGGCCTTAGTGTGCTGCTTCTTTTGAAAACATTTCCTACCTTTTGGTTCTTTGATATTGTCTTTTACTTAGTCTGCCTTTTATTTGCATGTTTCAACTTTTGGCATGTAAATAAGATATAGATGGTTTAATTTCTGTTTTATTATAACCCAACTTTAGGTATATGCGGTTAGCGAGCTGCACTTTGTTGCTAAGACTATCTGCTGCAGATTGTTACCAGGAATGGACTTGCTGTGAATCAATTTGATTATGATTTATTTTTTAATGGTCCTATGAACAATCCATTAATTTCTCTTGGTGTTTGATGGATCAGGAACTCCATATACGCAAGTCTTACAAAGTGAGTGAATCTTTCCCTTTCAAATGGATAAACAAAAAGTGGAAAGAAGGTTTCCATGTCACATCCATGACCACTGCTGGCAGTCGCTGGGGCGTGGTCATGTCCCGAAATTCTGGATATTCAGAACAGGTGATTAGTTTTTACTCAGTCGTTAGTTCCATTTCTTACTTTCCTCAACAATAGTGGCTTAAAGCAAATAACCATGCAGGTTGTTGAGCTTGACTTCCTTTACCCAAGTGAAGGAATACATCGACGGTGGGAAAGTGGTTATAGAATTACTTCTATGGCTGCCACTGCCGATCAAGCAGCCTTCATATTGAGCGTACCAAGACGTAAAATGATTGATGAGACTCGAAACTTTACGGACATTTGCCTTCCCAAGTACTCATGTTAAGGTAACTACTCTTCTCCTTAATCCTGAATGTTACCTGTTTGCCGTTTTCCTTAAATCTAACAGTTTCAAGTTGTGATGGGAATTTACAAACTACTCATTGTGATCCAGTTTCTATGATGTTTCCTCGACTGGAACTGGAATTTAAGCTGTTTTTGTTGCTTGGTTATTGTCTACTAGTCGTGGGAGAAAATATCAAAGTAATGGTTAAAAAGTTGTTTTTGATAGAGAAATTATCGCATCAAAGTTTTAAAAATGAATTTGAATTCTAGAACGCTGTGAAAATTGAATGAAACAAATGTTTGTAATAATGAAGCTTCAGTTGACAGGAGTTGGCGGGATGCAATTTGCATATTTGTTATGCATGTACTCTTTTGAATCATTTCCCTTTGTAGTTTCAACATTGCATTCTCATTTTGCAGGAAAAATGGTATAAGAATCTTTACATTGCATCAATCTGCTATGGTCGAACGGTCTGCTGACATGGACTGCGAGTTGTCAAGTATTGTAGTCACGAGAGATGGAGGATGAATTCAGCTGGTCCTGTTGGGGATTGCCTTGTCAAGTCAGTCCTCATTTTTCTTCTTGTAAAAATCATTGTGTTGTACAACTGTACGGATGAGCTAGGGCCCTACAAGCTTGGGCTAGTAACACCAATTGCGTCGGCGACATAATATTTTAGTTTTGGCAATTAAGGCTAAGAAATGGTGGATTGCTTAACATATATGTTGGAAGGGTATATTTATTCCATAATCTATCCATTCTTGCTGCATGTTAGGCTTTTCTATGGGAGAAATCAAAAGAGATGTCCTGCCCTTGCTTCTCCCGCCCCCCGCCTCCCCGGCACCCCGACTTCTTTTAAACTTTTGAGTGCTGGTCCCCTGTAGTAAGGTGGCCAACTTCATTATTTCTAGTGAGCCAAAAAATGATCTTTTGACGTAACTGGTTATTTCTTACCTTTGGATGGTAACAAGTGTCCTGGAGCTATTCCTGTAATAGGATAACCTTTGGTCGAATTATTGCACTAAGGTGTTAGTGTGGGACAACCTGTTATTATAGTTTAGACACTTCTGTTTTGCCGCCATTTATGTTAA
>JAXGFW010000385.1:0-17000 GCA_034376525.1 Nicotiana benthamiana | reverse complement strand
TTGCATGAGGGACATTTCACCTTATGTTCAATGCCTGTCTTGTTCAAACCACAGCAGTTACTTAGGAACATGCATTTTAATTGAGGAAAAAGAACAATTTGCATGTTTTCTATCTTCCAGATCAAAGCTCGCCATCTCCTTTTCACAAAATAGCATTAGGAAAAAGGTATTGTCCATAAATCTCTCTCTCTGGATTTGATAGACGCTCTTTCACCGGGACCTAAAGTTTTCTTTACGGTGTTATTGTCCTCAGATCACTAAGGTATTGTAGGAGAAATTCTTTTTCAGGAAAAAAGGTATTCTAGGAGAAACCTCCTTTATCTCCACGTCTGTGTGGTAATATTGATTAAAAGTAATTAAGTCATTTGAATTGAAAGTAATGTTGTAAGATTGTGATGAGACCATGCATGTGAAGTCTGGTTGCACCTCTGGCAAATGACTACTTATCAATAATCATAGCACCTTCTTCTTAATAGTGACAACAAATTGCATTTCAAGCACCATTCCCCCCTCCCCCCACAACCCCAACACCCAAATTCATTAAAAATAAGAAGAGAATACTCTACTCGTTAGCACCAAAATATCATTCGAACAGCTAGTATACAACAACAACAACCCAGTATAATCCCACTTAGCGGGATATGGGGAGGGTAGTGTGTACGCAGACCTTACCCCTACCCTGGGGTAGAGAGGCTGTTTCCAAATAGCCTCCGGCATCCTTCCCTCCAAGAACTTCCCACTTTGCTCTTGGGGAGACTCGAACTCACAACCTCTCGGTTGGAAGTGGGGGTTGCTTACCATCAGAGCAACCCCTCTTGTCTCGAACATCTGGTATAGAGAGAGAGAAAAGCCAGTGTGTCTATACGGTGACTTCTGCTTTTATGTTACGAAATGCTGCACATTTAGGTCCTAAAATTTCAAGCTTTGTATCAAAGAAGTCAAACAACCGACAAGCTCTTCACATTTCCCCCACAAATGGTAGATAAGGGCACCTTTATATTTCCATCAATTTCATTTGTCTGAAAAGTTGGAAAAAACCATAACGTTTTGATAGGAGGATTGATGTTCTGCACTAACAACCAAATGGGTCTTATATTGCTTCTGTCTGAAAGTTTAAGCAACTAACTCTACTACTTATGCAAACGTTTTGACATTTGACCAATGCCTTTGTTCCTTGCCCCACAGATTCCTTGCCCCACAGATTCCTTAGTTGTCTTCTTTTTTCCGCCCTTTTTGACAACCGAAAACAGAACTTGATTATGTTATCTGATCATAATAAACAAATTATAACCTATAGTTTGTGAATAAACTGTACATAATTAAAGTCAAAATTAACAGCCAAAAGAGATTTTGTGGATCTTTGTGTCATAATCCTCTCCTATGGCCCATAAAGCAAGATTTTTCTTACTAGATATAGCACTAATTTCCAGGCTAATTAGTGAAAACTCTCTCATCAGCGTTTCAAACCGCTAGTATAATAGTTATTTGCAGCAAACATCTTTAAAATAGGAAAATCTGTTAGTGGAAAGAATCTCCCATTACTAAGATTGCCCACATCATTTCGTCTCTTCACATCATGAAAGGGATATTGTTATCGTCAAAGCTTAAAAAGATAAATAAATTGACCCTTATTGTTCAACTCTTTCACCTGTACCACATCCTTGCACATGAAAGGATGACGAGCATCTTGTATAATATGAACACGTTCAAGAAAATGGACTTGTCATGTTACATAATCAAAAGGTTTGACTTAAATTGTTGAAACTTTTACGTTGATAGTGACAAAATTCTTTTTTGGTATATACTTAAATCCTGAAATTGTAGATTATCTTATGTTACTTCTCGAGATTTGTTTTGAACTGTGAATTTACCTCTTGATTTTTCAATCTCATCTTATCCTTGATATGACGCAAACAGAGGCCTAAAAATCAGTACTTTTGGTGTAGAATCAAGTTGCTTTTCAATGATATATCAAGAGTTTAAGATAGTGACAACTGGATCTTTACGCCCAAAAAATTTCCAAGAATGCGGAATCTTTTAAGATTACGAAATCCAAAAGTTAGCAAAGGGGTATTTGGCCAAGCATTTAATATTTACTAAACTTCTAAAAAGTACTTTTAAGTGTATTTTAAAAAATATTTTTCAAAAAAGTTCTTACGGGGAAAAGTTAATTTTTTCTGCTTTCCAGAAACTATTTTTACTTTTATTCAAAAGTACTTTATTTTTCCTTCAAAAAAATTGGCCAAACACCTTAACTTTGAAAAAAAAAATATTTGGACAAAGAAATCACTTTTTCTTTGGCCAAACAGGCTATAAGGCCTGAATTCGAAATACTTCTTCTATTTTTCTCTATTGCTTACAAATAGTCCACTTAATAATTTTTCTATTTAAAAAATAAAAAATAAAAAATAAAATTGTAGTTCGAGTGCAAGTTAAGTAAAGTCGCCAAAGGCAGTGGTATCATTACCTTCCACCTGGCATTCATTTTATAGGTTGGGCTTTTTTTTTAAGTTCTTAAACAATTCCCATAAAAAGAGAAAAACATCCTAAGCAGTTTGTAGAATTTAGATCTACTTCTAATCGATTTGACATTAGTCTAAAAATTGTGTCTAGTGTGTACTTCATCCTTCCGTTTGCATCCATAGAAATGCATGTAGGTATGTCGATGTATTGTAACATGATTCACTTTTAGACTCATTCTTTATTTCCCATGTTACATTCAATAGGATAACATTGCGCTGCCTCAAAAATAAAAATGAGTTAGGAAGAATTTCCTATCTGATTTGATTAGGAAATAATAGGGATATTGAAAGCATGGAGCTTCCATCACACCAGCCAGCTCGGTTTGAATAACCGCTATTGCATATATAGTCTATTGTTGAAGTGTGTGATAATCTCGTCTAAAAGTTTAAGTTAAAGAAAATATACTTTTTATTTAATTAATTATGTCTTCAATATGCCCCTCATGTTTGAGCTTGATTTGTTTTGATGAGCCAAACACGTGAATTTTTCGGGAAATATACCTAGTTATACTATAATAGAAATTTATTTATCACTCTTCTAATTCTCTACTTATATTTACTATTTATATACAAAACCTTAATAAAGAAAGTATCCCTTAAAATTAGGGCGAAACTGAAAATTACTCGCCCCTCCCCCCTCCCCCTGTGTCATACAAAGTCCCTAAATCACGTTTTCATTCCATTTTCAAAAAAGAATTCTTAATCTTCCATACAAATCAACCCAAATCTCTCCCTCTTCACACAATTCCATGAACATTATTTGTAATATTGTGGCAATAAAGTATTATCCATTGATAACTATTAAAAAGTTTTGAATTCAATATTTGAATTTTACAAATTTGTGATTTGTTTAGATTGTGTGTTCTTACAAACGATTGAACATTATTTCTAATATTGTAGCAACAAAGTATTATTCATTGACAACTATTAAAAAGTTTTGAATTCAATGGATTTTACAATAATTTGTTTAGATTGTGTGTTCTTATAAACGATTGAGAATATACCTTGGAGTTTATATCTCAATTTTGAGGAAGATTGATTAAGTTTAGATTTGTTTTAAGGCAAAATTTTTAGATTGAAACTCAAAAAGGAAGAAGTTTCAAAACTGTTTCATGATTGCATGATAATGAAATCTAGATTTCTTTATGACGTTATCAGTATTAGGTGGTTCCAACCAAAACCATTCAATAATGGAGCAAAATTACTAGTTTCTCGTTAGAATATGTACAACTATCAAAGAGAGAGAAAAAAGGAGAATTATTGAAGAAATTAGGATGCAGAGAATAACGAGACGAGAGAAAAAAAAGGAAAGGATATAAGTAAATTCCTTAATTAAATGCATTATTAATGGGGTGAGAGTCTTTGGTGGGGCGGGGGGGACCATATATAATTTGTAAGTAAAATTTAGATACTTTTTTGGAAACTAAAAAACCTTGAGAAAGTTGGTAAATGAGTTCCTATTATAGTATATATAAGAAAAATTCTTGAATTTTTTTGATATTAGGTGGTGGTGAGATTCGACCCCAAAAACTGTAATTGCTTTAATACTGTTAAAATATGTGTCTATCTTATCTAAAAGTTTAAACTGTTAAATAATATACTTTTTATTAATTAATTATGTCTGCAACGTGTATGACTGATTTCTTAAATTATATTGACTCCACGTGTGGAAAGAGTTAAATACAATGGGATTGCTACTTTATCAACATGTTATGGGTTCATACACAGGGGCAGCCCTACCCTAAAGCACGTAAGGTAACTGTTAGGCTTCATATTTGTGAGGCCCCTAATTTTTGTTACATTTAATATATTATATACTCCATATATTTTAATTTAGATGAGGTCGCTTGACTCATCATGGAATTAAGAAGATTTTTTTAAAAAAAAATTATAGTCTTAAAAGCTTTAAGAGTAAAAAGTTTTACAATTGATATAATTCTGCCAAGAAAATTGCGTCTGAAATGAAAATCAATCCCGAATTTCGTAAGAAACATGTAATATATATTGACGAGAATATTGATATATTGAAATCTCAAAATCTCTCGAAGAATCTTTCAGAATTGATTATTTTTTATATATAGTAGATAAAACTATTTTCACTTCAAAATAAATTTAAACAATTTGAAGCAAATTCTCTGCCAACCCTATCCCTGGCCTTCTCTATGAATTATGACAAAAATTAGATTTTTCACTTGTTCGAGAATAAAATAATAAATAAAAAAAGATATCTGCTTAACCAAAACTTAAATTATAGATGCAACGAAGCAAGAAAAATAGATAATTGTTCTGCTTTCCTCTTTTTTTTTTTGAACCAAAACATTGTGTATGTTTTGAAGTGGGTTATGCATGTTATTTCAATGCCATTTGCTTCAAATGGTAGGCAAAAGTTGATAGACCTTATTGGTGCAATAGTGCTTTGACACGAGAAGGGGCCAACTAAAATGAGAATTAAGGTGTTGGTCTGGCATGGGAGGGTGTGGATGTTATAGGGTGATCATCAAAGTTGTATCAGAATCGTAATTAAGTATTTTTCGATACTTAATCAAAGGTTTCATGTTTAATTTATTGGTATGAATTTTATCTTTGGTAAGGAGCAATTCACCTTTTAAAATGAAACTTTCTGACACAAATCAAAACTAGTCGGGATCTAATATAAATAACAGACACCGAATAAAGAACCAAAAAAATGTTAGAAGATGAAGAGTCTAAATGCGAAGATCAAAAAATGGAGAGCCAAATTAAGAACATGATGGCAGAATCATCATGTGAAAAAGAGGGAGTGTGACATGACATTGGCCTAATTTGCCACCACCTTACCATTGAGAATATTTATTTCCATGGGAAATAGGCACACATTTTTCACTTGTAACATGAGTTTTGATAAACTTGGCCAAAGAAGGCTTAGCTGTTAGTACTACTTTTTACTTAAAATGGAGTATTTAGTTTTCATCCAAAAAGTAAAGGAACCAGAAATCTTAGTTCAAAATAGAAACAACACTATATTAAAAAAATTCTTCTTCTAGTTCTTGTTAGTGTAATATGTACAGAATAATACCTAAATGTGAGGTCCAAAACATGTGAGTTAGTTACCAGTCAAGTCTCATGCTCCACGTTAAAATTCCATCTCCAGCAAGTTAGGATCTTGCTCCTTTCTTCTCCACCTCTATTTTTCTTTTTCATTTATTCTTCCCTAACAAATCTACACGTTGATGTAACAAAAACTATTTAAAAAAAAGTATTTTGAAGCACCATCCGATATATACAAGTGTAATTTTAAGCATACATTGAGATGTAACAATCTTGTAGATGCTCCATTCATATACCAAAATTATACGACAACATTTCAAAGAATATGATAGTTATATTGTTTGCCTGCACACGATATAAAAGTATTTGGTGTTATCGTGTTAAGGGAGCAATATCGCGATTCATATACCTGGATTATGCAGTAACATTTGGAATGACATCATAGTTATAATGTCTATCAAATATTACTTATCATATCTCATACATGTACATCAGATATTGGTTCAGCTATAAATCAAAGAAAGGAGGAACTGACTATGTGTCTGTTAGATCCCATTTTCTCTACGGTCCACTAATGGAACTTGGGAGCATGGCCTTTAACGTGTTCTGAATTAACCTAAATAGCACTCCATCCAATCATTTAAATTGTAATGGAAAACTTACGCAAATATTCCAAATAAATCTTAACTTATCAATCTCTAATCATTAGTCATAGACTTATCAAAAATAGCCAACGAAAATTTAAAAAATAAATAATCAAGTTATCACAGAATCACATGCAAAAATCTAAACAAAAAGGGAAGTTTTTCAATGGCTATAGATGAAATTCACTGAAAATATATACATAAGTCAATATACAAAATTTGAGGAAGATTGGAGGTGATTTGGACTGGTTTTGTATCAAAATTCGTAATTAAATCTAGTTCAAAAAATTCTGCGACACATGTATCAGGCTTGTATCTCACATACAAGTATACATGGATATAAATGTGATACACAATTGATATATGTGTGATACACAAATGATACATAGTGTAATACACACATCATTTTTTTTCGTTTTCAGCTTTTACTTCGAATTTTCAATTCAAACCGTCTCAAAACTCTACCAAATCATCCCAAAATTGATATTCAAGCTCCTTAAGTTGTGTCCAATCTATTCTAAAAACACTCACTCAAAACAAAGCAAAAATTTGATATTTTTTGCTACAAATAGTTAATTGGCTAATGTGGCTAATATTAGTAATATTTTATCAATTGACCAATTTTTATATAAGCTACTTATAAATAGACATAACTGATAATTCCCCTAAATTTTAAGTATAACTTATGAGTAATAGGTATAAAATAATTTATAAAGATCCATTTTTATTTGGGATTTTTACCTATACATTCCATATACCAAACCTTATAACCACTCATGTTTAAGGTTTGGGTTTATTACATTTAAGTATACCATCTTTCAATTTATGTACCAAAATTATATTTAAGGTTAATAATCAACTCATTAATGTTTTGCTTGATTTGTGGAACAAAATCTTTTCAAACTAATTAATTAGAGGCTTGATTTTCAAACCATGCCCCTTCCCTGTCATCTTCTTCAGCACACCCATCGTCCTCCCCTTCGTCCAAACTCACCGTCAAGTCCAGCAGCGAACACCACCATCCATCATCGTTGGTGCTTCGTCGTCTTCTCCAGCCACCCTTGAACCAGTCGCTTCTTCAGTTAATTTCGGATTCTTGTTCCGAAAATAGAGTTTGGTTGAAGATGTATAGATCACACATGAAGATTGAGCAACAATCCCATTTTATTTTTATTAAGGATGGGAAGCTGCTTATCACTTCATAGTAGACTTCTGTTGTACATATAAAATATTTCTAGTTTCCTTTGTTTCACAATAAGAGTTATTGTATTATCATTTTTTGTATATAACACAAAAGTTAGACTTTATTTTGTAAAAATATACTTAATAGTTTCATGAAAACTCTCATTGAAGTATTTCTCGTAATATTACTACTTTTAAGGAATAATTTTTTTCCTGATTTTGAAAGTTTTAATTTTTTATTCAAAACAATTAGATTTTATTTTCCTAAAAGCATGCGATTGATGTTCAACTCAAATTTTAATTATATAACTACTAATATATTCATTATCTAGGAACGGATCATCATAGTTTGTATTCAGTTTTTTTTGGATAATTTAGAGCTCAATTCAGGTTTGTCTTGGTTTAAAGTGTCGGTTGTAATCTTGTTTTGTTCATTCTATTTTTCAGATTGTCAGTTCTTTGTTCAAAAGTGTTGTTTGTAATCTTGTCTTGTTCATTAGTCCTTCCTCACACTGGAAAGTACCGCATTCTTGCTTGAAGAAGTTGTAAACTTGTCAAACAGTCTCAAAGCCCAAACATTATCATGCAATCACATATAAATTCAGAACTATGTTCGCGAACACTGTAAAACTAGATACCAAGCATCAAGAAGTTTGAGACTGGATCAAATGCAAGTTCATGAATGCCATGAACGTCGATGAGAAACGAGAATGTTGTAGATAAAGAAAAAACATTATAGTTAATTTCAATGAAATTAATTGTCACACAGTGTGTATATAATCAATTCAAGATCAAAAAGAAAATAAGGTGTCAATAAGTTAACTATGTTAGCAACAATCAGTTAACTACAAATCAGCTACAAACAAACGGCATATAAACGTTAACTACATTTAACTACATTTGACTACATTGTTAAAACTCTCTGGAAATACTTCATAACTACATTTAACTACATTTAACTACAATTATCTACATTTTAAAACTTTCTGGAAATACTTCATAACTACATTTAACTACATTTAACTACAATTATCTACATTTTTAAAACTCTCTGGAAATACTTCATAACTACATTTAACTACAATTATCTACATTTTTAAAACTCTCTGGAAATACTTCATAACTACATTTAACTACAATTGTCTACATTTTTAAAACTCTCTGGAAACAACTTCAACATCTACTACTTTTTTTGTTTTTTTTTCCTGCACCAAACAAGAATATATTACCTTTAGTTTCTGGGATAATGTATTGTTATCTTCCAATTCTTTGTTGAATTTGTGCCCAATTGTAGACTGGGATATCTACATTTGACTACATTGTTAAAACTCTCTGGAAATACTTCATAACTACATTGCTAATTAATATTAAAAGATAAATTTTTTAAATCGTATGAAAATAATTAAAAATTACGTATTTGAAACTGAGGGACTACTAACTAAACATATCAAACTCTCAAAAGATTCTGCAAAGCCAACCAACGTTGACTAAATGACCAGATTACTTTGACACTATTCCACACTTTCTCGTAGTTTTCGGTGCCATATTTTATTCTAAAGAAAATGCCAAACAGTATGTTACAAAAGGAGTGTGATATAGAAAGTGAAGAAAAGATAAAGAAAGATTGATCATATAATAATTAAATAATAACACCAACACATAGGATTGTATCCTTCGCCCGACAACGCAAATATTACAATTAGCGCAAATTTAAGTTTGTTTTTCAGATTAGTTATAAGGTTATGGTTCCTTTAATATATTTGGAGCATTTAATATGTTACCTTACCTGATTTAGAATTTAAATGGTAGAAAATCAAACATTAATTATCAACCATAATGATAGGCGTTATTTTTGGTGTCAATTTATTAAGATTCTATTTTAGCCTTAATTGTCTAGTGTTAATTTAGGATGGAAAATCAGCAAATATCTTGTTTGGTATATATTATGTAACAAAACCATGAGATATGAGGGTAATTAACAAACAATGCACAATAATGATAGTAAGGTTTGGTATATGGGATGTATATGTAAAAATCCCTTTTTATTTTTAAATTGGGCCTGCCAGAGATAAACTCAGTCAGTGATATTTGCCCAATTACCATATCCAATTCTTGGGCCTCTTGGGCCTTGCTTCAGCATTGTAGGCTGTATGGCGGGAAGTTCTTTTTCTTTTCTTTTGGAAAGTTCATAGTGTGTATCTATATTAAAAAGAGAAATTATCAGCTACATTTATTTATAAGTAGTTCATTATAAAAATTGATCAATTGATAAAATATTACTAATATTAGCTACAAATATTGGGATGATTTGGTGAAGTTTTTACTTAGTTTTGAGGGGGTATTATTAGAAATTGGGCACAACTTAAGGATGTTGAATCTCGGTTTTGGGATGATTTGGTGAAGTTTTTACTTAGTTTTGAGGGGGTATTATTAGAATAGATTGGGCACAACTTAAGGAGGTTGAATCTTAGTTTTGGTATGATTTGGTGAAGTTTTGAGGTGGTTTGAATTGAAAATTTGAAGTAAAAGCTTAACATAAAAAAAATCATTTGTGTATCACATATGTATCATATTTGTATCAATTGTGTATCATATGTATGTATACTTGTGTGTGAGATACATGCGCGATACCTGTGTCGTAGAAGACTTTTTTTAACTCGATTTAATTACGAATTTTAATACAATAACAATCCAAATCACATCCAATCTTCCTCAAATTTTATATATTGACTTATCTATATATTTTCAATAAATTTCAACTATACCCATTGAAAAAGTTCCTTTTTTGTTTAGATTTTTGAAATATTGTATAGATTTTTGTATTTCATCACCTTATTTGCTATCCCGTCCATGAAATTTCTTTTCCGTCTTGTATCTAATGATGCTAATCACGCTTAAAAATATGGAAGTTGATTTTGAATGTGATCTTTGATAGAAAGAATCTTATTATTTAGTTTTTCAATTTTTGTTGGCTAGTTTTGGTAAATCTATAATTAATAACTAGAAGTTAGTAAATAAAAATTTATTTGAAATATTTGTAAGTTTTCTATTAAAAAATTAATTCTATATGTGTGAGTTTGCTCACATTATCAGTTTCAGACCCACTAGGCACAAATTTCGTTGGGACATGTCCACCTTAGGCACGCGCTACTGCTATTTATGCAGTAAGAAGCATTGTAGTTAGGACCATGGAGATTGGAAGTAGTAATTGATGCACGTTCAGTTTAAAATTTTGAGAAATTAACTATGTCTCTACATATGTTATAAGCTCCTTATGATTTGGTTCGTGAATTATGAGCAGAAGAAGCTTTTATAGCTAATATGCCAACTTCATACATGGAAGGAATTTTTATACTTATGTCACATAAAAGAATTTATTATTTTTAATATTTAAAATTTGACTTAATTATATTTAGTATACAAAATTATCAATTCATATTCATTACCGTAGGAATTGGGTTCAAGCTTTCCCCAGCCCCTTCTCATCAATGGACTCCTGAAGTATACGAAGGAGTGCGGTTCGTTAACGACGAGATCTATTATCGCTTTTTGCATGTCCTCTAAAATTTAATGTAGGTACAAATTCTCCCAATTTGTGGCCTACCATACTATTCGCTATATAAATAGGCAAATGCTCTTTTCCATTATGGATAGCAATAGTATGACCGATCATTGTGGGTATAATGGTAGATGCCCGGGACATTTTTTACTCCTTAATTAAAGGATTTCTATATATCCCGGTACTCATCCCATATTTCTCTTCCCTAACCCTTCAGTCCCACCCACACTTTATCCATACCCACGTTTTTTTTTTACCATTTTCCATCTTCTGAAACCACCCAATCTCCCTCTAAATTCACAGAAAATTGAAGAAATCCTTCAACAAAGTTGGTTCCCCATTTACTCCAATTGAAGTTCATCAATGAAGAACAACAAAGCTTCGAAACAAAGTCCTAAAAAATCAGCAATAACTGATATACCTTCATTTGATTTGGATGTGTTATCCCCAAAATCACCAAAAAGCAAGGCAAATCTCCACATGCAATTGCAGAGACTACTCATAGTTCCTCTCTCTGACAAGTCAGAGTCGAGATGAGAACCAAACAAAAACATGATGTAAATGCTGGAGAAACTTCTACACCAGTCAAACAAGTCAAATGAAAAGAAAAAGAGATTTCTGTAGACGACGACGACTTTGTAGAAGAGGTCCCTAATCTTCAAACAGAAAAGAAAACAAAGGTGTCTCCTGGTTCGAAAAATATAAAAATGAAGAAACATTCAAAAAAACACCCTAAAAATTGTTCGCAACCAATCATTGGCGAAGGTAAACATTTATTAGTTTCGTTTCTAATTTTTTAGTTTGGTTTAGGATGGAGAATTTGTGCTATAAGTATTTTAGACAAGTGTAGAGTAATTGTCTTGATTTTGAAGATTATTTGTAGTTGTGATGTTCTGCCTTTATAGTTTTAGATATTTTGTAATTTTTTTGTAGTTATACTGGTAGGTCACTTGTACTATAATATTATAATTATTTTTTGTTGCTGCCTTTTTGTAAAAAAATGCTTTAAATTGTAGATATTATGTAATTATTTGTAGTTATGTGGTAGAAAATATAGATAAATTTATCCTTTTTATACATTTTATTAATGTGAATCAATTTATTATTTATGCATAATGGACTGTTTTTTACCCCACATAATGTTGATTATGAGGTGCTTAGATTCCACACTTTATATGATCCTAACATTCCTAGATAGATTAAAGAGCTTCTTTCCTCAAATGAATTGAATCTTTTCAAAAAGACGTGTTTTGGATACTTGCTGTTTCTTCCCACCATATGCATGCAAAACCAAGCCATTCATCTTCTGATGAAACATGAATTAACCAAATTCAATGCATCATATCTTTATGTACAGTTAAAGGGTGAAATATTAAATTTTAAATTGCGTGAGTTTGCATTAATTACTGGTATAAGATGTGTTACACAAGTTACTGATTTTGGTTATACTCCCACTTATATTAGCAAAATAATGAGCAGTTATTTTCCTAACAAATTAAGAATGGAGAAGTCTTATAGTAACCACTAGATCCTGGGTAAATGATGAGGATGCGGTGAAGTTGTGCATCCTTTTTCTTTTAGAATTTATTTGTCTTTCGGACAAAGATCATGTTTCGTAGATCACTTTAGGTTCTATTTGGTAGAATCTGGGTAGTATGAGTCATACTCATGGGGTATTAAATCTTTTACTCAAATGATGGAATCTGTTCGGCACAGACTAAATCTGTATGTACATTTTTATCTCATACGCGGATGCTCACTAGCGTTGCAAGTATGGCTTTTTGAGTGTTGCTCTGTTATCAGCATTGATCTAGCTACGGGGTTTTCTAACTCAATACTTCTCATACTAAGATGGTCAGCTAGTAAGGGGCAGATTTGGTTAGGTGCCTTTGAAGAGAAGATGATAAAGCCTGAGTGGATAAAGATATAGTTTCTTTTTTTATGATTATACATTTAGCTTCAAAATGTCTACAAGTATTCTACATTTTCTTCCTTGATCAAATGAATTTATTTTTCCTCATTCAGTTTACCAACATAGTTGAATCTGGAGAAGAGATTGCAATGTTGATTTTGCCCAACAAAATTGAGTACAAAGTTCAAGAAGGTGAACAAACATCTAACCCAATGTTGATCCTCCTATGTTGGAACCCAAATAAACAGATGGAGAAGAGGGAAAAGAGTCTATTTCTAAGAAGAATAGTAAATTAGAAAAAGGAATTGAGCAGGTAATACATATAAACTACAATATATCTACAATATATCTACATTTTATAAACTGTCTACCAAATATCTATAAATTTGTAAATTCTGATATATATCTTTATATAATTGCATATGTTTTTGCATTGTATGTTAGGACATATTATGAAGTTAACAACTTATTATGTTGTAACTTATAGGTTGATAAAAAGCTTGAAGATTTTAAGAAAGCTGTCTTTATAAAACTCGATAGCTTTCGAGGGTTTATAAATGATTCTGTGCAGACTTTTTTGCAAATGGTAAACAATATAAATGTGTAAGATAATTCAAAGGTAATATCGGACTTTTAATTTTATAGCAAAATAATTTAGACAATAAAAAAATATATACAAACTAACATAAAACATTCAGTTTGCTGACAGTTAAACAAAAAATAATGACCAACAAAAAGACTTGAATAATCAACATTTTCAGTTTAATATTGGGGAACAAGTGCAGGAAATCAGCAGCAAAATAGGTATATACAAAATAATTACAAAGTATCTACAATTTGCGTCAGTGTATATTCAATATATCTACAGTTATCCATAAAATATCTACAATTTTACTACACATATGCTGCAACTTTCAAGCCACCATTATTCAGTGTTATTTACCATTTTTAATTATAAAACAGAATATGTTGAAGGTGCAGTTGGTCAAGAAAATCTTCCAGCACGTGGTGATTCATATACACATTTTCAAGTTGTAGCTGATAAAGACAAAGCAGGTATTATACTGACATTCAGAGATATTTTCTTGTTGTTTATAAATTTTAATATTCTTGCTAAGTAAGATATGAAATTTGTTACAATGATGGAAGATATCAATGCACCGTCCCTAATTCACGGAGTGACAGTAGCAACTCAGACAGAATAGGTCATTGAGGAACATGATAATGAAGGTGCAGATGCATATTATGTTGATCTAGGTGATTCAGAAGGATCAGAAGTCACGAAGAATGGGGTCACACCAGATAATTTTGAGTTGCCTGACAACTTATTCTAGTTGGTTAAGTTTGGCGAGCCCATACAAGATGATGTAACACCTATGCATCCTGGGAGAACAAGATATCCTGAAAAGCATGCCCGATCACCATTTATCCCTCTATACAATTATGGGGGCAGCAGCTCGGTTGGACCTACATTTTTCTACCTCAAGCACCCTTTTACTACTGTTATTGGTGAAGATCTAGATATGGAGGTTTTAGAAAACTTCAACAAGTGGTTATACCAATGTAGCGACAAAGGTTCAAAGAGGTATGAATGCATAATTTGACACTTGCATTTCAGCATTTATCTTTTACATATCTAATTCAATCTACAATTTTTTTTGACATTTATTTGTTGTTACAGGAGGAAAGCTCTGTTTTCCATAAAGAATAATTACAAATTAAGCCTTGGTTAGACCTTGGAGTGTAAAAGGTTGATAAGAAGTAATGATTCTTTTTCCTGACTCACCCGGACAAGTCCTCTATGACTCGATAAGTAACAAGGAGTATGATTCGTAGATATTTTGTCTTCTGTTTTGTAGTTTAATTGTATATATATTATAGATATTTATAATTTATGAAGACGACTTGTAGTATAAATTGTCGATATGATGTAAACATAATCGTAAATATAGTATTTCTTGTATGTAGTGTAATTGTGTTGAGGTTTCATATTATGTAACATATATGAAGATTATTTATAGTATAAATTCTATATGTATTTTGTGGACAGAATAGTTTATTGTTGTATTTTCTGTTTGTAGTGTAAGTGTAGAATTTTGTAGTTTATGTAGAACATTACAAAATTAATTGTAGTCTATAATGTAGATATGATTGTAGATGTTATGTTACATGTTTGCCCAGTAACTGTAGATAAATTGTAGTTATATTTAATTTATTTAAAGTTGACTTTATAGTTTAAATTGTAGAGCTATTTTTAGACATCATTGTAGATTTTTTGTTTCTATTTTATAGTTAATTGTAGTTATAATGTAATTTTATGTAGATTATTTGAAGTTGACTTGCTATTTATATGTCAACTATTTTTGGTTGCAACACATTAATATTTTAATGTATTACTTGAGGAAAAGAGGCAAGTATGCCCCAATAACAAGATCAGATTTACCACAATAGATTATTTGTTCAAGACCAGGATAGAATAAATTTATGAAAAGTTCATAAATTTACCTCCATAAGAGAAGTATTCGGTTGTTAAATCCCAAGATGTTGTTGCAGAATATATTTTGGGGTATAGACTACTTTCCAATGTTGCATGGGATGAAGTTGACTATATCATCTTGCCCGTCAATATTAAAGAAAATTCCATTGGGTGTTGGTCGTTTTCGACATCGTAGACAGACAACTTTATGCGTATGATTCCATGGCCTTTTCACACAACCATCATGTTGTTGAATCATATATCGAAAAGTTTTCCGTTATTATTCATTTGTATTTGTCATGCACTAGTTTCTATGGGAAGTGTAAGGACATTAACTTCAAGAATACCAAGGCATACATCGAGAAACCAATACCAACACTCTTAAACATTCAATGGATGGTTGCAGAGATTCCACAGCAAAAAGAAGGGTCACTATAAAAATCTATTCTCTCTTTCTATGAATGTAATTCTTTTTTTATATCTAATCATTTGGTAACTATTTTTTTAAAAAATTACTGCAGCAATTGTGGTGTATTTGTTGCTGCATTTGCGAAGTATGTTAGCCTGGATGATTTGTCAATTCCCGCAGATGACCTTTCTGATATTGACCAACATCGTAGACGCTATGGAGCGCTCCTATGAGACTATGCTACACAGAAGCATGAGGATGGATCAATCAGTGAAAGTGAGGTTACATGCAGACTAGCAAGGAGGAAGGCTACACCTGCATTGAATGAGAAAACAAGAGTCCAAAGAAAAAAGAAGTAGTGTCATGTATATGTAATTTAGTTTATGCTAGTTTGTAGGAGAAGTATAGTACACAACTTTCTGAACAATTCATTTGTATTTTTATTGCAGTAGACCTTTTGTTTTGTTAATTTCTATCAAGTTTAGTAGTTCACTTTAAATAAATTGGTGGTTTTATCTCCAGTTATTTAATATTTACAAAACTTGTTATTCATTATATTAAATGCAGTTATTATGTTGTTAGAATATAAATTATCTACAAAAAATCTTCAAATTATCTACAATCTGAAAACACTGAATGTTGAGATTGTATATAATTTTATAGTTGAATATGTATATAATTTATAGGGAATACCTCTAGTTGTATTTAATTTTTGTATATAACTGTCAGTTCAAGTTAAATTAATTTTTTTAACTTGTAGTTATATTGTAGATAATAAATATTAATTATGTAGAGAATATAAAAAATAGAGGTAGATGCTTGACACAATACAGAAAAACATTTTAGCAAACACATAAACAAATTGAAGTTAACTACATTATGATCTTTAAAAACATAAACAATTGCATACAAAATTTTGTTAACTTGAACACACTAATAATTATTTTGAAATACTATTCTAACTACATGATTATTATTTTTTTGGTGTATTCTTGCAAGCTCTTTTTTATGTCCTTCACCTCCACAGTTGCCATATGACACCTTGTAATTCATTGACTTTAGTTCATTATATGTTTTGTATCTTTCTTTTGAAGTCTTTCTGGCTGCCTTTTCTCTCCGGCAGGTGGATTTACTACTTCATCAGATATATGTTGTGGCACATTCTATTTGCTTTCATCAGGAAGGGGATTTACTATTATTTCATATGTACGTAGTAGACTCTCCTTTGTGATACAGAGAGCAATAGTTTTCATAAGTTTCATTCTTGTG
>JAXGFW010000384.1:0-17000 GCA_034376525.1 Nicotiana benthamiana | reverse complement strand
GCCTTGAAGTTTTCCTGTTTGCATCTGTAGATTGTCTTACTCTATTCTTCTCTTTCAGCAATGTTATTCGGTTTGCAAACAATTAGAAAGAGAGACATGACATCTCCAGTTAAATTCTTTTACCATTTGTTTTTCTTATCAATTGTACAAATTGCCTCACTCCCTGCTCTTGACACCTTTGAAGGGTCGTTTGTTGCAAATGGCAAAGACACAAGCCCCCATTGAAAATGTGTCCATTAGAGGTTAAGAGTTGTTTGACGAGAAAATCTCACTTTATACCTATTAATTCTAAATTATTTACCCTTTAATATTCATTCCCAAACTATTTACTACTCCTATCCATGGGGCTTAAACTAATTACCCGGTGACTCTACCTACGGTTATCGTGCTGGGGAAGTAGACATTGGAAAGACTACAGCAAGCATGTATGCACTAAGCACGCCTACTGTATCTTTTCAGTGTTTTAGTCGATGTGAACTTTGAAAAATCCATATTTATCTAAACAAATCTTATTTACCCAGTTACAATAAAATATAAGTGGAAGAAACCTGGTAAGCTGATGCTAGAGCTGTAAATGGAGTTCCATTCTTCTTCTATTTTCTTCTTCTCTAAACCCATTAGTTTTTTAGAGTTAAACACTTTGAATTTCTTTTCCATTTCTATTATGGGGTTTAATTCTAAAATAATTTCTCTTATTGTAATATTCTGGGGTTCATCATCAATGGCTATTACACTTGTTTCTCACTAATACCTTCTTCTTTCTCTTCACCCAAACTCGTTTTTGGAGATTTATTGTACAAAATTCAAATCCACCATTGAAGAACCTTGAAGCTTGAAACTCATAACTTGGTTTGTTTGAGTTTTTAATTATTTTGATCCGATCCTATATGAGTTTGTATGGAAAGTTGATTGAAGGTTGCAGCTAAAGATTTAGTCAATTTGGTGGAGATTTTGTAGTAGATTTAGAAGTTTGGGTTGAAATATAGTTGAACAAGAGAAGAAGACGAATTTGTATTGTATATAAATATACTATTTTGGTATACAATTCATTCCAATTATATACACTATTAGTATAGCTATATACTATATTGGTATCATATGCTAGTTGAACCATTTTTTGGTTGTATTAGTAGAATATTTAATTTTCTTTTAATAATAGTAATATAGTTCAATGTCTTGAAATACTTTATTACATTAATATGTGGTACACTATTTTTTATTTTTCTCTTTATGCATGTGTGTTATGTAATAGTAGTATAGTCATGTAGTTGCCGGAAATTAACCAGTAAAACTGTGTATCATGTTTTATAGTTATATGCTATTGGTATCATATGGTAGTTTGAACATTTTTTTTGGTTGTTTTGGTTGCATTTTTAAGAGAATTCTATTCTGAAATTGTTTATATGAACGTGATTTGCAGTGCTAGAAATTTTTTGTGCTGATGGAGATAGATTATGTTATTATGTAATAGTTTTTATACTTATGGGAAATTGTTGAAACGACCCATGCAACTATATACCATGTTAGTATATGGAATGAGCAAGTTGCTTTTTGAATATTTAGCTTGCAATGCGAGCATGTAATTTTCTCATACTTTTATTGTATCATTTAATGTTTTGGTACAGTAGCATAATCACATATAGTTGTAGCAATATTCTAGAGCAATTATATACTCTGTTGATATACATGTATACCATATTGGTATCATGTGGTACTAGAAGTCTTTTTTGCTACTTATATTTTTATTGTATTTTCTAATATTTTATTATCATTTCTATTTTAACTAGTATATATGAAGATTTAGTGGTCGTAGATTATATTATCTTGCTCCATCACTGGTTGGTGTTACTGCTAATGGTAGAATATGCACTAATATTTGTAGGGAAGAAGATCAACGTTTGCATGACAATCAAGTGTAATTAAAAAAGGAACAAGAAATAAAGAAAAAAATAAAGGAGTCAAATTTGATTGTGAAATAAGTTATGGTAAAAAAAATTAATAATAATATGATTTGGGCAAAAATAAATGAATAAAAGAGAAAAAATAAAAATAAAAAAAGGAAGAAAATGAGAAAAAAGAAAAGAAAAAAGAAAAAAGAAAATAAGCATAAAAATAAAAACAAATTGGAGAATAAAAAAAAAATTCCCGCAATTAGATCCTTTTAGAATTTTTTATATTTTTTATTGACAATAGATATTATTTCAATTTAATAATTCAATGAAATTTTTTAACTCTTTGCATACAATTGTATACCCTGTTGGTATAGCTATATACTATACTTGTATCATATGTTAGTTAATATTTTTTATTATATTAGCCACATTTAATTGGTACACAATTTAATTTTTCTTCAGTAATAATATAAAAGGAAATAATAATGAAAAATAGCAAAAACAGTAAATAAAATTAGATTATGAAGAGAAAATGAATAATAAAAAACTTAAATAAAATTAGAAAAGGAAAAAAGAAAAAAATAAGAAGAAAACGAGACAAAAGAAAAGGAGAAAAGAAAAAAAAAAGTAAAAAGAAAAGAAAGAAGCATAGAAATAAAAAAGAATTGGAGAATAAAGAAAAAATTTCCTACAAAATCTACTATAGATATGAAATGTAATTAGTTTATGGGCAAGAAAAATAAATGGGTAGACAAGGGTAAATAGTTTATTTTTGTGGGTAGCTGTGTCAAAACCCTTGTTTGATTGAAAATGGGCTGCAGAAATTTTAGACATATTGCTTAAACATTTCTGATTATGGGTGTCCAATGGGTGGGCCGGGACGGGCTGGGTAGGGAAAATTAGTAACCGTACGGGTTGTGGTTCGGGCTAGTTACGGGTTGGGGCTTAGCGGGTTTAGGTTCATCCAGGTAAAAAATGAATCATAGAGTTACCGGTATAAGGGGCCGGGTGGGGCCGGATTAGTATTTTTTTTTGTATAACTATTGTAATTTATATTGATATAAAGTAAAAATATAAATAATACAATGAAGATGGAAAAAAAATTCCACTTATAAATTGTAAGTTCTGCTTTTATTTCAAAATTCAAACTTACAAATTAAAAGGTTTTTAACAAGTAAATTAACGAAAAAAAGAGTAAATTCAAAGCTTTTACATTGCCTTAGACTTTAAAACCTTAATAAATAAATAAATAAAATAAAAATAAAATATAGTTTTTAAATCGGGTCTGGCCGGTCCGGGCTGGTTAACCGATTGAACAGTAATTTACGTTGATCGAGTTTGACTGGTCCAGTTAATCGGTTGACAAAATGTGAATGGACCAAACCCCTACCCCTTTAACCCAGCCCAACCCGGTCCCTTGTACTGGTTCGGACCGGTTTCGGTAAAAGACTGATCTGGGCTGGTCCAGAATTGGACTGACCCGGCCCATTAGACACCCATATTTCTGATCACTGAGAGTACACGTTAACTTTCTTCGTCGAACGTGGATAATTAGTAAAAAGAACTTACATGCAGCAGGTGAGAGAGGCGGTTCTAAAATTTCAATTTTATGTATTTATATTTTAGAATGACGACTTCTAGTGCTAATAATTGAGTTCTAGAGTTAATATTTGTACATATAAAACAAAAGAAATGTTAATACAAACAATGTTTGAGTAAAATATTGGATTCAGTCGAACGAACTTCTAGCTCCAACCCAACGTATCACCAACTGGTAAACTTAGTTGATCAAAAAGTGAGATATTTTAATCCCTTTCTAGACCAATTGACTTCATAAAACTAAGAAAATTAAAACATTGTTTTTTCTTATTAAAAGAAATTTCGTAACTATATCTGATTGCCCTATTCCTAAACAAGCAAGCTAGCTAGTTAGAAAAATATTGGAGGCAAGAAAATGTTAGAGAATTATGAGGATCTTGTAACTATCCTAAGAAGCTGTGAATCACAAGGGAAGTTCATCATAAAGAAAGCATACAAACTCTTTACCCCACAGTTTCAAATGGTAGAATGGAAGAAAGCAGTACTGGTGCAAAGCATTATACCCAGGCATCAATTTATGTTTATCCTATGGCTAGCAATACAGAACAAATTGGCCACTGTGAACGGGTTAGAGAAATGGAGGATCCAAGTCGACAAGAGATAGGTACTGTGTACAACTAGAAGAGATGAAACGCTGGAGCATATGTTATTTGAATGTACTTACTCTCAACATATGTGGAATTCTATATTGAACTAGCTAGGCATATAGAGAAATATAGGGACCTGGCAGAAAGAAGTGCAATGTGTGGCAAGCAAAATTAGCTCCAGGCCATGGACATGCATATTGGGGTTCCTCTTTACAGCTACAATCTATCACATATAAGGTGAAAGAAATGCTAGAAGCTTTCAATTGAAGAAGCAAGAAGTCAAATAGAGAACAAAAGATATAATTATACAGTTATATATTAAAGGTCAATATAATTGTAAATGAAAAAGTGTATTAAGTAGATTGAATTGGTACCCAATCTAGGCAAGTATAAAAATGGTTGTAAATGTATGTGAAACTAGCTCAATAGTCCAAGTGAGTTAGATGCATGTAAAGTCATTACTTGGTAATTTTTTATTTTATTTTAACCAAAAAAAAAAAAGGCTTGGTGATAATCCTTGCAACCAAACAGATTATAAGTCCACTTCTCTCGCCCCGCCAGTTCCTGTACGTTTAGAACTTCAAAATTAAATTAAGAAAAACTAAAAAGTGATGAAACTAACGGAAAACAAAATCTAAATTACATAATCGTTTCTTATTATTCTTCAAATGAATCATCAAACGTCACAATCCTTTGGTTCTCAGTCGCATTTCTACGTATCACTTCTCCAAGACAGCCTGAAAACAAAAAAATCGTTTGCCATAAAGTTAATCCATGGCCATATAGTCAAATCCGGCCTCCATTTTGGCGTTTTCCTTATGAATAATCTCATCAATGGTTATGGAAAAACCGGGTGTTTATCATATGCTCGTAAAGTGTTTGATGAAATGCCTGTAAGAGATACTTCTTCTTGGAATACACTTTTATCTGGGTATTCGAAACAAGGTTCGGTTAAGGAAGCATATTTGATATTTAAGGAAATGCCTTATCGCGATTCTGTTTCGTGGACTACTATGATCGTTGGGTATAATTTGGTTGGTCGTTTTCAGGTTGCAATTCAGAAGTTTCTTGAGATGGTTGCTTCTAATGTTTTGCCGACCCATTACACATTTACAAGTGTTCTTGCTTCTTGTTCTGCAATTAGAGCATTATACGAGGGCCAGAAAGTTCACTCCTTTGCTGTTAAATTTGGTTTGAGTAGTCATGTTTCCGTGGCAAATTCTCTGTTGAATATGTATGCCAAGTCAGGTGATGCAAATGCAGCTCAAAATGTTTTTGACAGTATAGTTGTGAAGAACACCTCAAGCTGGAACGCGTTGATCTCATTGCATATGCAGGCTGGTCGGGTGGATTTAGCACTGGCACAATTTGACCAAATGGATGAGCATGACATAGTTTCGTGGAATTCAATGGTTACAGGCTATAATCAGCATGGCTGTGACGTTCTAGCTCTTAATATGTTTTCTAGGATGCTTAAGGAATCTTCACTGGGACCTGATAGATATACTTTAGCTAGTGCTTTATCAGCTTGTGCTAATCTTGGGGAGTTCAATGCAGGAAAAGAAATCCATGCTCGCCTTATCAGAACTGAATTTGACACGTCAGGAGCTGTTGGGAATTCTTTGATTTGCATGTATTCCCGATGCGGTGGCGTAGACATTGCTCGAAAAATTTTGGAGGAAAATGTAGAGTCCAGTCTAAATGTCATTGCATTTACTGCACTACTAGATGGGTACTTAAAGCTTGGTAATATTAGTCCAGCAAGGAAGATCTTTGACTCATTGAAGGACCGTGATGTGGTTGTCTGGACAGCCATGATTGTTGGTTATGTTCAAAATGGCCTTAATGATGATGCAATGGAACTCTTCAGGTCAATGGTTAAAGAAGGGCCAGACCCCAATAATTATACTCTAGCAGCGATGTTGAGTGTCTGTTCAAGTCTGGCATCCTTAAATCATGGTAAGCAAATCCATTCCGCAGCCATTAAGTCAGGGGAAGCAGTATCAGTTTCTGTTAGCAATGCCCTGATAACTATGTATGCCAAGGCTGGAAATATCAGCTGTGCGAGGAGAGTATTTGAGTTGACACGCCTTAACAGAGACACGGTCTCTTGGACTTCCATGATCTTGGCTTTTGCTCAGCATGGACTTGGAGCTGAAGCTGTACAATTGTTTGAGGATATGCTTGCACTTGAAATGAAGCCTGATCATATCACGTATGTTGGTGTTCTTACTGCTTGCACGCATGTAGGATTGGTTGCTCAAGGTCGTAATTATTACAAGATGATGAAAGAGATGCACCGTATTGAACCCACCTCCAGCCACTGTGCTTGCATGATTGACCTCTTTGGTCGTGCTGGGTTGCTAGAAGAAGCACAAGACTTCATAGAGAAGATGCCAGTCGAACCAGATGTGATTGCATGGGGTTCACTTTTAGCATCTTGTAGGGTTCACAAAAAAGTTGAGCTAGCAAAAGTTGCAGCCGACAGATTGCTTTCAATTGATCCTGAAAATAGTGGGGCCTACTCAGCACTTGCTAATGTGTTTTCTGCTTCTGGAAAATGGGAGGAAGCTGCCAAGATCAGAAAATCAATGAAGGATAGACAGGTCAAGAAAGAACAAGGATTTAGCTGGATTCAATTAAAAAATGTAGTCCATGTCTTTGGGGTAGATGATGGGCTTCATCCGCAGCGAGATGCCATTTACAAGACAATGGAAAAAATCTGGGAAGATATAAAAAAGATGGGATTCATTCCACTCACCGAGTCAGTGCTGCATGATCTTGATTATGAGGTGAAAGAGCAGATTCTTAGACATCACAGTGAGAAGCTTGCAATTGCATTTGGGTTAATAAATACCCCGGAGAATACTACTTTAAGGATCATGAAGAACCTGAGAGTTTGTAATGACTGTCACTCAGCAATCAAATTTATCTCCAAGCTTGTAGGGCGAGAAATTATTGTTAGGGATGCCACTCGTTTTCACCATTTTAAAGGAGGTTTCTGCTCTTGTTGTGACTACTGGTAGGTGTTGAACCAAATTTTATCTAGAATTACACATCAGAGCTGCTGAAGAAAAGTAAAAGAAAAAATCTACGATGCTGGATGCTACAAAATAAAAGGAATCTGAGTTTGAGCAACTCATACATAAGGTAAACATTACTATGAAGTATGCCTTCACTGATGGTTATGTTGTACAGCTTTGCCATCCTGTAAGTTGCTCCATAGAATGGGCTTTTAGCTATACTGTTAAATGATTCATGAGGTCTGACCTCTAATGGTCAAAAGACCTGCTCATGGTCAAAGTAATATATCGAAGATAGACCCAAGCTTGATGGTTTTTACTAAAACACAGTGGTCAGGTAAAGTGGCTATCCAGTATAGCATTTGAACAAAAGACTGTATCTTGAGCAGTATTTTGTTAATTTTCTGAAACTGTAACAGACACTTTTTCTTCTGTACTAGCAATTTTATAAATTTTAAATATATAAAGTATTTGATAGACTCTAAAATAAAAAAAGAATCAGATATTTTTGAATGTTCATCATTGACAGACTCAAATGGTATTTGATGGAGTATTTGTTCTGTAGGATTCTACACAACTAATCTATTGGATGAACTTCTCTCCCTCTCCCTCATCACTCAGTACTCTGAGTCAGGAATGTATGCAAACTGAATGCATCTACAGTTTATCCTGTTTCATAATTTTTATCATTTTATATAAATCACCTCATACGGAGCCAAACCTGCAACTTTGCCTCATTTGGGAAACGTTCTTCTGGCTTCCTCACACATTTTGAAATGCTTTTAGTTGGTTATTTTTCCTTTCTCTTTTGCCATTAAAAACACCAGATAGGTCTGCACTGTTATCACTTGTAGTGGCATCTTCTCCCCTGCAAAGCTTATAATTGGTTCCTTACTAACAAGTCTCAAGCTGGATTAGCAAGGCCCTCAAAAGATGAAATAAGATGGAAGCTATTTTCCATAAGAATTTACCGACTTTTTAAATATGACCAAAGTCCCATTTCTTCTAGTAAACAATTTAAACAACCATGTCAAAGTGTTGCATACAATCAAACTCGTTAGTTGATGTTGTCATTGCAGATGCAGAATACATGATTCCACTTTGCTGTTGCTCTAGTTTGTGACTACATGCGGTGGTAGAGCAGGTCACATTTCTAGATGGATGTTCTGACTTTTTTCTCATAGCGAGGTAAATTCATCTCTAAAAAATGTAGCATTTAATAGCTGATATTTTCTCATGCATCGACCGAAGTGATTCAAATTATGGAAAGTGATGTAAGAAACATTTTGTATATATTAGTCTTTGCAATCACAGTGAAATGAATGGTGAATCAATAGGGTCGATCAGGTTTGAAGAAACTCGATTCACACTTGTAAGTACTTTGCCTATAGGATTACGGCTGGGTTGCATGCCTTGCCTGTTAGCAAAAGGTCAAGATTTCAACATTTGTACTTTTGCATGTTTCAATACTAGCATGCGATCCTGATTCTCACAGAAGCCTTGAGATGTTCAAAGACCATATTGTAATCTGTCTTTTTCCACATTCATTGAACCATGTCAACTGTCAACATATGCTCAGTCTAGGTTTCTGTTTGTTTCTCTATATGATGCTCTCCTATTCTTCTCTTGTGAATATGTGTGTGCTTTCTTTTCCTTGCTCCATCCTTGTCTTTTGTACCTTTCTATTGTAAATGCTACAATTTGTATATTGTTGTGTTCCTTCTCTCGATGTTGCTCTTGCTTATGCTAGATGGACTTTTCATAGGTTCTCACTACATTTTCTAGTTGTTGTATCATTGAAAATGTCATTTTCGCTATACTGCATCCAAGATTGCTGTCTTCTTCACCTTACTAGCTGATCATTGTTGGTCTTGAAACTCTCCGAAGCAAACAGTATGGTCCCAGCAAAACTTTCAACAAGTTTAACGGACTTCTGTTAGATGACGCTGACATGGTAGATCTGGCTCATTTTCGGGGGGGGGGGGGGGGTGGTGGGGGGGGATACAAAGTGGTGCTCTGGCACCAAAAAAATCTTTTTTTTTTCTTTCTTAAAGGTTCAGATTTCTTGTAGTTTAGAGAAAATGTGTAGACGCTAATTGGTGATGTAAATAGGCTATTGGAAACATGGCATGAAACTGGGGGAGGAATGACTCATTTATTGGTAAGAAATTGAAATGTTTCCTTGTTCGTTCCATTTGTCAAGCAAAAGCCCTTTTTTGTTATCTCATAGTCAGTCTTCTCATTCATTTATCATGCTATATTGCTCTTTTGTTTCTGTGTTCAATTACTCTTAACATGATAGTTTTTTGACATATATAATGGGCTTTGTGGTTCAGATCTTTGACTGAGACCGAGTTTGGCTATTTCACTGTTGAAGTGTTCCATTGTGGTGCCTTAGTTCAAAGACCCAAGAGGAATTATATTCTGACCTTGTAGATGGTGAAGGTCTTAAATGCTACAGTTGGGGGGGAAATGGTCAGAACAACTTGGCCAAGAAGTGGGAGTTAATTATTCTTTGGCACAAACATATTGAAGACTTGTACATTTCCAATCTTATTAGAGACTTGTTTGAGGCAATAAGCTAATACTTTGCAACATTGAGGCTGGGTTGCGGAGATACAGAATTACAGATTGTTTTTGAGCCCTCGAACATTTTCAATGGTGTTGACAGTTTATCTCTTTGGATTTTCAACATGACAAATCTCAAGCTGAGAATTTGATCGGGAATGAGATGAATAAACTTGCTTTCAGGAAATGATATTTGATTGTAAAGAGATCCAGGGATTCAGACTATGGTGGGTCAGAAGATCAAGTATAGGCAACAAAGATATCTATCCTGAAGGCAGGCTTCTAGCATCATGGTAGGTGATTGATGGTTGGAGGTCTGACTGAAGGTAGGTATAATCATCACCTGCAGCTTTTTTTTCTTCCTTTTTTTGGTGGAGATAAATAAAGTAGAATTTAAATAGGTATAATTATCAGCTGCAGTGTCTTTTTGGGCAATTTCATTTTATGTGATTTTAGGTCTATCTCATCCATTTAAACACCTCCGTTCACCATATCTCACGCCTACAATCCAATGCGTCTAAAGGTTGTTGTATGACCTCTCTAAATCATCACAAACAATCTTCTCTTACTTATCCTCCATGGGTGCTACATGAATGTGATCATTTTTAATTTTGTGTAACGTGTATGACAGCATATCCATCCTAAAATCAGCATTTATGGTCCACCCATCTTCTGGATATGTTGGACCCCCAACATTCACTTCCGTATAATATTGCCGTTACTACTGTTCTATGGAACTAGCCGGAACTAGCCTTTCACTGGTAGGCAAATCCTCCTATCAAATAACACTCCTGCCGCCGTTCCATCTCAACCATCCTATTTTGATTTTTTTGTGTAATATCTTCATCAATCATACCGTTCTCTTGGAACATCGAGATCTCTGAATTGCTTACATTTAGGCACCACAATCCCGTCTGTTCTCATCTCAGCTTCACTTTTTATTTTTTGGCTAAAATGTACGTTCAATTTGACTTTTTTTTATTCTAAAACCTTTTCTCTCTAAAGCTCTTCTCTATAGTTCAAGCTTTTAGTTGATAAACTTGCAATTTTGGCTAGTTAACAAATTTGTCTGAAAATGATTGTTTGTTAGCTCATCCATAAGTACGGTAAACAAGTACGAGCTCAATATCGATGAATCACGGTTATGAGAAACTCCTTTCTATATCCTACTTGGGGTGTCAATGGTTCGGTTCATCCAATTATATCAATTTTGTCCTTGTTGAATTAACTTATTTGCATTTTTAATTTTCCTTTCTCAATTGCTAAATATAATTGACTAAGAAAAACTTTTAGCTTATGTGTATTGACGTGTATATTTTTCTACACTATCATATTAAACTAATTTACGACAAACCTATTCCGAGTAAGTCTAATATACTAACATAATTATAGAGTAAATAATTTACTATAATACAACAACAACAACAACAACAACAACAACAACCTAGTATAATCCCACTTAGTGTGGTCTGGGGAGGGTAGTGTGTACGCAGACCTTACCCCTACCCTGGGGTAGAGAGGCTGTTTCCAAATAGACCCCCGGCATCCTTCCCTCCAAGAACTTCCCATCTTGCTCTTGGGGAGACTCGAACTCACAACCTCTTGGTTGGAAGTGGAAATACGTTAAGAGTAAATAATTTACTATAATAAGTTAAAATATTGAGATACGGTAAAACTTCAAATCAAGAACATTTAACTTTGATTAACTTCAGAAACTGAAATCACTTTTGAGTTAATTGAATCTTAAAATTATTCAACGGGTACCGAAAATTGGAATAGTGCAATAAGTCAAGTATTAAAAATTTTATGTTTTCTCACTTTAATTTTAAGTGATCTACTATAAAAAGCACCAAAGGTTGTAGTGGAGTATAAGTACTCCTCTATCCTTAATCAGAGGTCTCGAGTTCGAGCCATGTGAGTGGAGTTGCCTTTGGTATGGAGCCCTTTATCCCACCAAAATGGGACTTTCCTGGTGCGAATCCGGATTAGCCTGGTCCTAAAGCAGGTATCAAACACTTGGTGGAAAACCAAAAAAAATATACAACAACAACAACCCAGTATAATCCCACTAAGTGGGGTCTGGGGGTAGTGTGTACGCAGACCTTACCCCTACCCTAGGGTAGAGAGGCTGTTTCCAAATAGACTCCCAGCATCCTTCCCTCCAAGAACTTCTCACCCTTGCTCTTGGGGAGACTCGAACTCACAACCTCTCGGTTGGAAGTGGAGGTTGCTTACCATCAGAGCAACCCCTCTTGTCTTAGAACCAAAAAAAAAAAAAAAACCAAAAAAAAGCTATCATGCAGAATTGGTTACTATATCAGCGTGTAAAAATTAAACCCAAAGAAGTAAAACAATCTCTTAAAATTATAAAGTAGTATTCTCTCTATGTTAAAGTTTAAGGGGTAAGTTTGAAACTTCTCAAATTTCTTCTCATATAATTGAATTATTTTCCTTTTCTGTTTTGTTTTCCTAATCGCTAAATCTACTTGATTAAGAAAGTCGTTTAACTTTTGTGTATTTACGTATATATTTGCGTAGACTACCAAATTGACCTGTCTTATAACAACCAGTTTAAAGTAAGTGTAATATGCTAACATGAAACACAAACTCAATAATTTTCTATAACAGGTTAAGTTACACAGATACGGTAAATTTCCAAAACAAGAGGAATGCTTGCAAGTATAGTCAGCTAATACAATATGTTACCAAAGAACCGACTTGCTTTATAACTGCTACATCTATAAATTCCGTTGTTTTAGAAGAGAACCAACGAGCTCTGGGAATGAGAACCAGAAAAGTGACGAAGTGGTCAAAGAAAATGGGCGGTGTGAAGAAATGGTGGGGAAAATGGGTAGAAAACTTGAAGAGGAAGAAGACAATTAGAATAAGAAGAAGAGCAGTGATGAAACAGTTGGGAAAGAAGGTGGTGAACAGGAAGGTGAAAGGAAGAAGAATGAGAAGAAAACTGACAAAAAGAGTAAGAAGGGTAGTGGTTATGTTACCATGGAGAAGAAGAAGAAGAATTGAGCAAAGGCGACGAAGATTGCTGGCCATAATTAGAAGGTAAATGCAAAGTATGGGGTCCTGGGAATGGGAAAGACCTTGGTTGGTACCTTGTCAATACGTATATTTTAGTTATATCATTTAATCGATATTCCTTGGAACTTTGTGATTGGTAATTGACATGTTTGTTCTTCCTTCTTTATATGCAGGGGCAGAGCTGAATGTCCAACAACATGGAGAGAACTAGTGTATGAAGACAATAATGCTGATATTCAGAGATAGCCTCCTTCTGCATTCTTCCTCACCAAAGCCAGCGTCTTTATTATTTGATAATGTATCAGTACTAAGCAATTTTGAATGTCATGTTGAGTTGATAATAGATCATTATATCATTTACGAATCCAAGAAATTTATCATATAGCGTGCAAGTGGTGGTGTATTGTTTCTTCTTTATCTTTAGTTTAACTCTTCTATTGACCATTTGCGATAAAGTTTGCGTAGAATAATTAGTTTTATAACGTACATTCATATTGCCAGAATCCACTGTAATCTGAGATAGATCCTCAGTTTTATAACGATCAATTTTGGGAGAATTGCTAAATTGACATATGGACCAAGATCTGATTTTCTTTTTTCATTGGATAATTTAGAGGAAAATTGACTGCAGTTCTTTTCAGAACTGGATTGCTAGAGTATTAGATATTCCATTCTGAATCTGGAGATATGTAATTAAATTGAGCTTTGCTCAAAGGTACATTGTTCTGTTTTTTTTTTCTCAAGAACCCACTGCTATTCTAGGTGGAGATCTTTTGTTTATGCCTAGATATGTACCTCTTAATTTTGGATGCATACGCAAATTAAGGGAGACTGCTTGCACCTTTCTTCCTTAAGTACCATGAAGATCTTTCTATACAAGTGTACTTGTATCAACAACAACAACAACAACAACAACTACCCAGTATACTCCCACCAGGTGGGGTCTGGGGAGGGTAATATGTAGGCAGTCTTACCCCTACCCAAAAGGGCAGAGAGGCTGCTTCCATGCGACCCTCGGCGCATAGGACAGAATAAAAAGCTGCATTGGAAAACAAAGACAAAATTAGTAACCAAGGCAAGACAAAACAAAATAACAAAACAAAGCATAAGTAATCCTGCAGAAATAACGTAAATGGTTATGTAAACATAAGGAACATAAATACCGTCGCAACCAAGAGGGGACTTAGGCTAAAACACTAGACATCGATGGGTAACCCTACTATCCCACACCCAACCCCGGGTATAGGACAGAATGTACTTGTATCACAATACTATAAACAATCAAGAAATGTACATAACAAAGTTTTACGAACAGGCGAAACGGCTTTCTGGCCACTCAAACTTGCGGCCGATTTTAAAGCTGATATATGAACTTTCGACTTTCCCATTTAAACACTTAAACTCGTGAAACCCATAACTAATAAACACGTTTGACCCTTGACCATCCGCGCGTGTATTACACATTCGCTAACGTGTCCATCAAATCAGCACTGACCCAATCGTAATGTTACACGTCAGAGGCGGGAAAATAAACCCCCATTGATTGAGTTCTAAGTAATGGCGGTTTCATAGATGTAAAGTAAATGCCAAAGCAGCCATTCAAGAAACCATTCCAAGACCCAACAAATTCAATTCTGCATTTGGGTTTTGCACCTCGTCCTCAAAGATTTTGAGAAACTCGTGTTTTCAGTATGGCATAAAGCAAAATGAGTAAATCACCGGCCCTTTTTTGGGTGGGGGTAGAAGATATTACTATGTTGATAGACACCAAGTTCGTCACTTTCGTCCAAGAAGTCCACAGAGATGGTTTCAAAATCCAAGAATTGTTCTTATTGTTGTCTTGGTTGGTTCTGGATTAGTGATAACCGTTTACATGGGTAATTTGGAGACTATACCTTATACTAAAAGAACCCATTTTGTGCTTTTGCCTAAAGATCTTGAGAAAAGGCTCGGTGACACTCAGTTTCAACAGATGAAAGGGACATTTGAAGGGAAAATATTGCCCTCTATACACCCGGAAAGTGTTAGGGTGAGACTTATAGCTACAGATATAATTGAAGCTTTACAAATTACAAAGAGGAATGAGAAAAGAACAAGTCAGGACCGATCTTCACTGTGCATCAGGTGAATTGAAATCTGTGTTTGTGTCGTTAGGGTTAAAGCAAGGACGAGCAATAGAGGATTGCAAATAAATGATAAAGAAAGTGGACATTGAGGAAGATGGAACGGTGAATTCTGCTGAGTTTAAGCAGACAGTGAGAGAGAGTGGTTTTGCTGCTTTGGTTTTGCTGGGAGTCGGGAAAGGGGCTCTCATTCTCCTAAAAGCCAGTGAGACTCACGCACAGAGCTAACTAGAACCAACTGATGCCATATGAGATGAGTCAAGGGTCAAACGTGTTTATTAGTTATGAGTTTCACGAGTTTAAGTGTTTAAATGGAAAAGTCGAAAGTTCATATATCGGCTTTAAAATCGACCGCAAATTTAAGTGGTCAGGAAGCCATTTCACCGTACGAATATGATCGATAATCAACAGAAGATAGATCCCAAAAATTAAGTAAAATATTTGAGCATATATATATGATCCGTAGTTCTTTTTAGTTTCTCACCCGTATGATCGATAATTGCTATTCTGTAAGTCTGTTTCCCGTAGCTAAATCCAACTGATTAAGAAAGTCGGTCAACTTCGATGTATTGACTTATATAATTGTTGACATTCTCATGTTAAGTTGATCTACAACAATCTATTTAGAGCAAGTATAATTTGCTAACATAAAGCATAGAGAATATAATCTAGTACTACTACAAGATTAAATTACAGTAATATCAAAGATTTACAACAAGCTGCTCGGATAAGGGTGTATTTGATACGAAGAAAAATGATTTTTTAGAAAATATTTTCATGGAAAATGAATGGTTTTATCACTTATTTTTCCTTATTTTTCCTTATTTGTTGGTGAATTGAAAACTTTTTCCGGAAAATATTTTTTAGTATTTGGTTAGAGAGTAGAAAATATTTTTTCTATGCTACTCTCCTCACTCCGCCCTTCCGCCAAGTCCCCATATTTCCTTGCCCCCTCCCAAGTACCCAACGTTTTCAGAATTTTATTTTATCCAAGAATTTAATTATTCTTCTAAAAATTTACACAAATCCAAAGTAACTTATGTGCTGCTTTACTTTTTTGCAAAAAATAACATTGAAATTTATGCTCCATAAATAGAATGAAAATAATTTTTTTTGTTGAAAAAGAAAGTACTATTTGTATAACATGAAAACAAATTACTCATTTTATTGAAATAAAAGAAAATATTTTTTCTACATCATGAAAAAGATATTATTTTGTTGAAATGAAAATTATACTTGTCTATATCATAAAAATAAAATACTTTTTACTACATCATTTTGTTAAAATAAAAGAAGATAATTTTTCTACATAATGAAAATAAAGTATATTTTTTGTTAAAATAAAAAAAAATACTTTTTTATATCATGAAAAGAAAATACGCATTTGTTTATAACATGAAAAGAAAATACTATAAATAAGATTTTATTTAGGGTGAGGGGGTGGGGTGTGTCGGGGGGTTGGTGGAAATGGGAAATAGGGTGAGAAAAGTTGAAAAAGAATTTTGAAAAATATTTTCTCTTCTCTTGATAGGGAAAATATCTTCCTTCCACTGGAGAAAAATGAGTTTATGAGGAAAATATTTTCCACAATATTTAAGTCAACCAAACATGAAAAAATTGAAAAATATTTTCTGAAAATATTTTCCTTCACACCAAATACACCCCAAGCCTAGTTACTAACATACTAAAATATAGTTCTTAAATAATCTAGATAAATTTTGCAAATGGTCGTGCAACTATGACTTTTCTTTCACGAAAGTCATATATCTTTGTTTTCTCACACAAAAATCATAATACTTTACTAACTCTGCACAAAATTAAAGTGACCGGAAAATACAACTTTTAAGTAGTATTTTCATATCCCATGATTTTTAATTTTTTATTTTCATTCTAATAAGTAATAATTCAATTAAAATAGGAATAACACAGCTCAGACCGATCACCCGACCCAAAAACTAATATATATGAATTAAACTAATAATAAAAGTGAATCCTTCAAAATATGATACATCTATCTGTTATTTTCTTTTTAAAAATTCCATTCAAACTGATAGCATTTTCGTTTCAAGTGCTCTCTAGTTATACCTTTATTTCTTTATTTCTTTTGTTAGAATCTTATGCATTTCGAATTAAGTTTTTTGTGGGGGAAGGATTCAATTTTATTATTTT
>JAXGFW010000383.1:0-17206 GCA_034376525.1 Nicotiana benthamiana | reverse complement strand
CTTGTTTGCTCACTCGGAGTAAATCATGAAAATTTGGTTCAATTGGTCATCTATTGCTGCAGTAGGACCTTTTACTTAATGCTTGTGTCCTTGTCAACCTACTTTTCTGCTTCCTTTAGCTAAATACATTAGTGTCACAGACTACACTAGACACCCATCTACCATTTTGCCTAGTCTTATTTGCACATAAGGCTGACAATTGGTCGGGACTGGCCCGCGGGCTAAATGGGCTGGGACCATTTGGCACGCGGTTGGTGGGCTCGTGCCGGTCTCGTGGGCCGGTTTTACCATTTAGGACCGTCATTTAGGACCGTTTGGACGGCCATGGGACCAGTCCCATGGCGGGCCAAACGGGTCCAACAGATTTTTTTCCCAATGGCCGAATGATGAAAAAGTCTTCAAAAAATAGCCCCCCCCCCCCTCCCAAACTAATTTTTAAGCCGAACTTTTTATTATGGCAGAATGGCCTCGCAGATACTTTTACTTATTCGGGTTTGACATTCTGGTCCCCCTATTCCGCATAGTTTCAATCAGGCACTTGCACTTGTATAAAATGTTAATTTTAAATCCCTCTGACCATTGACCAAGCTTACGTGTCCTTTGTTTTGCTGAGTCAAACAAAATAAGTAATTGCATGCTCCTAAAAGCGAGTAACTGTACAAAATTTGATTACAAAATAATAGAAGAAAAAAATGGAAATAAAGAAAAACATCGCTAGCCATTATCTCGCCGCTCTCTATCCCATCCGCTTCTTACACCCAAATCCCTAAAGACCGCCATTGAAATTGGCACGGCTCCACAGCCTCTAAGATTAAATTTTGTTTCTCAGCCAAGAGCTTTCCAAACACCATTACATTATTTCTCCTCCAATTTGAGCAATCAACTGGAGCTATGACAAAAAATTAGTAGCATAACACATGACAAGACTGAATTGATAGAGCTTAACATAGCAGGTAGCCAAGGAACAAAGTTGTTTAATTTTTGTTTTTCTCCAAATAACGGAAGAAGCCGATGAAGACGCCAGAGAATTATGAAACGGTGAGCTTGAAAATAGCACTCCGGGCCAAAATTGGGTCGTCGTCGACTGCTGAAGACGACGATGAACCTGAATTTTGTTAGTTTTATAAAACAAAATTCGGCTATAGCTGAAGGGGTCAATAAGAAATTTGAGGAAGGAAATACTGAGTGAAACATTCTTCTCTTTCTTTTTCAATTTTTTGGTGCTGCTTCTTGGGTGTTTGGCTTGAAAGAAAATTTAAGCATAGATTTTTTTTTTAAATTCATTTGTCGCCTGGGTTTTGAAAGGATGACATAAATTGGAATAGAAGAGGAGAGTAATGGTGGTTTTTGAGAGGTTGTCGGCGATGGTGACAGCAAGAACACCATGGTTGGTTGAATGGATTGTATTAATGAAGAAAAATTAGAAAAAAAAATGAAATGAGTTTAATTGTGTTTTCGGATGGAAAAGAGGCAGAGATAAAATGGTGGAGAAAAAGCAGGAAGGTTTAGGTTGTTTTAGAATAAAGGGATGGATTTGATATTTTTATTAAAAAGTATTTTTTTGTAAAAATAAATAATGACATGGCATTAATGTATCTGAGGTGGATATGATGTGTCATTTATATCGGCGCGAGTGAACAACACGCGTATACGAGGTGTTTCAAATTAATATTTTAAACAAGTGCAAGTGCCTGGTTGAAACTATGTGGAGTAAGGGGACCGGGATGTCAAAGCCGAATAAGTAAAGGTGTCTGTCAGGCTATTCTGCCTTTTATTATTATACTTTTTTCCTATTTTTTATTGTAAATACCCCCTCATTTTTTTTATTTTCCATTTTCTTACAAAATCAATATAAATCTATCATAATCTCTCTCTAATTTTCTTCAATACTTACTACAATTGTTTGCTTTATAAAAAGATAGTGAAAAAATTGTGAGTTTGTTACCATTGCTTACTTTATTAAAAAAAAAGTTAAAAAATATTGAGATTGTTAGAATTTGTGAAAAAACTGTGACGTTGGTGAATTGGAGTCTTCAAGTCTTCAACGATAATCAATTTTCAACAAGTTTGTTAATTCGATAAACTCGTTCCAACTCTTAAATATTAATATATAATTTTGTTTGTTGTATTTAGTTGCTATTACTTGATTAGTTAAGATGTCTTCCTTAAGAAATATTTTTGGGCTTGGGAAAAGTAAGTATAAGGCAAAATCTAAGACTGGCGAAACTAGTGGTACTACTCTTCCTCCTCCCCGTCCCCGGCTCCCTGATCCAAACCCCGTAGCCGTCCTGCACCTTCTATTCTTGATACCGATAATAGTTTATTATAGTTTACCGACACTGCATTTTGCCATAATATGACACTCGATGATTTTTAGACCATGAATTAATAAATGCTCGCTACACTAATGGTTATACTACTATTAATGAAAATGATGATGAGAAAATTGATTTTGATAAAACTCAATCGGACGACGATATACCACTAGTCATGCCTTTGATGTTGACCCAACTAGTGATGACACTGCTAATCTTAATGATGACCCAACTGATACTCCCGTTACTACCCCTACTTTTTCCAGAGAACCTACCAAATGGACGAAAACATTTCTTGTTTGGCATTCTTTTACTCAACTAGTTGAAAAAAGTAAGGCTAAGTGTAAAACTTGTGGTCAAGAGTTAGCTTTTAAATATGCACCAACACGGTCGGGGATGGGAACTTTGGCTAGACACAAAGCTAAACACCCTAATGATAACGCTCTGGCCGAGGGGAAAACTACACTTAATCCTAGTCATATTGACCGTAATGGTATTGGTTCAAATCAATTACAACCGAGAATTAACACAGTTACCGGTAGTATTTTACATTATGATCCAAGAAAAGTTCGGGAAGAATTGGCAAAATTGGTAACTGTCATGTGCTTACCCTACATTTCTTCTTCTGACCCTGCGTTTGTGCATTAGAAAAATTTATAATCCTACTTAATAAAGTTTTCCTCGCACAACAAAGAGTGATATTTATAAATATAAGCATGAATATGAACAATATTTGCGCTACTTATTTACTCATATAAATTGTCGTGTTACTATTACAACTGATATTCGTAGAACTAACAACGATTGTGATTACCTTACTATTATGTGTCATTGGATTGATGAGGATTGGATAATACAAAACCACATAATTGCTTATAGAATAATTGCATCTCGACACACATGCAGTTTATTGCTAGCGCAGTTACGAGTATTTGCATATATTTTTGCATTAGTGATAAAATAATGTCGGTTTCGATGGATAATGCTACTAACACAAATATTATAGACGTGCTTACCGCTACGCTAAATCCTGCATTTAGTAACATTTTTCATGTTACTAATCTGAAAATTTGTTTAAAAAATGGCCTAAATTTGTTTTATAGCCGTTGGGCCCATTTAGCCCGTTTGGACTGCGGGCTCGGCCCATTTAGCCAGGGACATGAACTAGTGGGCCTGGTCCCGGTCCCGGGACGGTTCCTCCCGAAAGCATGTTTAGCTCCGGACCGCGGCCCGGAAGACCGGCTCGTTTGGCCTGTTTGCGGCCCGGCCGGCTTTATTTGCACATTAAAGGTATCTTGTAAATTCTGGCTCTTTAGCCCGCGTTAGGAAGATCCTTTAATGCTGCCCTCCATGGGGTCAGTCACTTACCTTTTTACAACAACAACAACAACTACCCAGTATACTCCCACCAGGTGGGGTCTGGGGAAGGTAATATGTAGACAGCCTTACCCCTACCCAAAAGGGCAGAGAGGCTGCTTCCAAGCGACCCTCGGCGCATAGGACAGAATGAAAAGCTGCATTGGAAAACAAAGATAAAGTTAGGAACCAAGACAAGACAAAACACAGTAACAAAACAAAGCATAAGTAATCCTGCAGAAATAACGTAAATGATTATGCAAACATAAGAAACATAAATACCGTCGCATGCGACAATAACAAGCGACAACTATCATATTACCAACCAAGAGGGGACCTACGCTAAAACACTAGTCATCTACGGGTAACCCTACTATCCCACACCCAACCCCGGGTGGGGCGAACGAAGGACTCTAAGAGCCCCTAGCCTGCAACCCTGATTCTAGACCTCCAGACTCCCCTATCAAGGGTCAAGTCCTCGGTAACCTGCATACTAGTCATGTCCTGCCTAATCACCTCTCCTCAATGCTTCCTAGGCCTCCCTCTACCCCGCCGACCACCAACAATCTCCAACCGCTCGCAGCTCCTCACCGGGGCATCGGGACCCCTCCTCCGTACATGCCCGAACCACCTCAGCCTCGCTTCCCGCATCTTCTCGTCCACCGGGGCCACCTCTACCTTCTGTCGAATAACTTCATTCTTAATCTTATCTAGCCTGGTGTGCCCACACATCCACCTAAGCATCCTCATCTCAGCAACCTTCATTCTCTGAACATGGGAGTTCTTCACGGGCCAGCACTCTGCCCCATACAACATCGCAGGTCTAACCACGGCTTTGGTTATTTTAAAATAACGATGCTTTGGTTATTTTAAAATATTGATGATAATTTCTTTGTCGTGTAAAAAGACAATTTCTCTTTCTTGGCAAAGATGAGAGATACACATTACCTCTTTTCCCGCCTTATTTTGTGCTTGGAACTCTACCGGCTAACTCTCTGGAAAGAGTATTTGTCTTGAAATGTTGCTGTCAGTAAATTTTAGTTTCAACTTTATCAAAAAGTTATGCTGTTTACGCATGTTAATATCTTTGTATTTAGGATTTTACCTCTGTAATCACTTTTTGTTGAAAATAATATTTCACAAGACATTTGAATTCTCTTGCTGTGTCTTCTCAAGGGTGGTAGCTTTTGCTTAAAAATGGATACCCCCTTTCTCCTCTAGGTAACATGCAGAAAAGAATCCAAAGGAAAAAGAAAAATGCATCCCCATTGAAATTCAATTGAAAAATTACTTTAAAATCTTAAAAAATTCTTAAAACATAAGTAAAAGTCACCTTTTCTCAACCAAAATAAATTTAAAAGAATATTTTATTTGTAAAAAAATTATAGTTTGAGCAATGAAAAGGAGTATTAGTTTCCCTCATTGGGTTGCCTGAATCTTGTTCCCTCCAAGTAGGGTTGAAAAAACACTGTGAATGGGTCTTATTATTCTCATTTTCTCGGAGCTTTTCTTTACTGAAAATTATATTTAGGTTAGTTTAACAATATAGAGATTTAGCATTGTTACCTGCCCTGTGTTTGCTTGCTTGCTGGTCTATCCCATACTTTTCCTTCACACTATATACTTGTGTGCTTTTTTTTTTTGTTTTATTTTTTTAAATTGCAATAATTGTGTTTATTGAAGACTTCTTATCAAGATGAGGTTGCTTGTATCAAGTTCAAATTATGCACTTTAATTTAGAATTTTGCCGTTAGTACAGTTGACAGTTAGGCCAGCGGATAAGCTTTCAAAAGATTTGCCTGGTGTTGTAACATTATCTTTTAGCACTTAGGGGATAATGCTGTAAATGCTAGTAAAAGTATCTAATGGTTGCTAAAAAGCAAATTGGCCAGAAAGTATATATACCATAATAAATTGCAAGGGGAAAATTAAATAGCAGCAGACAAAGTGTAATAGGAAGACGACTAGTTTTCCCACAATGACATTTTTAACCTCTTGTCGTTTTCTTTTCTCCTTTGTCCTTACTGAAGAAGTTTTGGGGCTGATGCTTTAGAGAGTGTGCGAAAATCATTAAAATAGTTCTTGCACAAACATTCATTCCATGTTTAATCTTATTGACATGATGCTACATGGATGTTGGGCTGCTGCTTATTGCACGTGCATTATGCAAGTATCCAGCCTGCCTTCTCCTTTCAGGGCCTATCCGAAAGAGAATCCAGTACTTCTTGGTCGTGAATATCTGAACTGGTTGTTTGCTGTTCAAGAATTCTTGTTTAGGCAGTTCATACCATCCATACATAATGTTTTGATCTAAGATTTCAATTCTTCCGTGTTTCAGCAGTAACATATTCTTCCATGGAGCTAAGGTCCAAAATATAGAAGAAACAAGCGCTTCCACGACTCTACCACCCAGTCAATTCTGTTCCACTTAATCCCTCTTTCATGGCCACATATCTTTCCGGCTAAGGAATGGGAAATCTTTCTCCTGTTACATAAATCCAATTTTCATTTCATCCGGGAAAAGCCATCTTTTTCTCAACAATGTCTTTGTCATTTGATCCAATAGCGTTCCGTTAGATAGGAACAGATTTGATAAATACTGATAACTCTCGGATAGAGTATTAGAACGGAAAGATCCATTAAATAATGAACTGTTGGTTCTAAACCATCTCTGACGATTAATCAACAATTCGAAGTGTTTTTCTTGCGTGTTCTTGATAAACCAGCGTTTATATATAGATGTAGGAGGGTCTGTTTGGGAAGCAAGAAGCCCCTTTGACATCTCTTCATCTGCAAATAATTCTCTATCTTTTCCCGTTCAGATAATCAATCCTGCTGAGACTTTTGGAGATATTGTTATTGATTATCCGTAAGTCATCTGCATTTATGTCTAACTTGTTTCTTGTATAGCAGTAAATGTATGAGTACAAATACATTTGTAGATTCCTGTTAACCACACAGCTTTGTCACTATACAGTTATGTAGAGTGTTCCTCAGCTGCAATTCAAGCTTTAACGGCATTTAAGAAATTATACCCTGGTCATCGCAAAGAAGAAGTAGAACGCTGCATTGCTAAAGCTGCTGCCTTCATTGAAAAGATTCAAGAAGCAGATGGCTCCTGGTTAGTTCTTGTCATCCCCGTTTTCTCAACATGCAGTAGAACTGCGAGGGCATCTGATATCCTTGTACATTGACACAGTCCGTACTTGGTTCATGTCCATAGTTTTATCCTGAAACCATAAGAATTGTATTTAGCGTCTGAACTTCCTTCTTAGGTATGGCTCTTGGGCAGTTTGCTTCACCTATGGCACTTGGTTTGGGGTGCTTGGCTTACTAGCTGCAGGAAGGAACTACACTAATTCTTCCAGCATCCGTAAGGCTTGTGACTTCTTGTTGTCCAAACAAATCTCATCTGGTGGCTGGGGGGAGAGTTACCTGTCTTGTCAAAACAAGGTACTTTCATCTCAGTTCATTTCATTTACTTCTTATTCTGGTTCCTTGCATATCTTATAATTTTTTCTGTGCATAGTAAAAACTGAACTTGTTCCTCGTCAAGTTTTATGTTCGAAACATCTAAGGGCATCTCCAACAATCACTCTATTTTTTGCACCATTTTTCACTCTAAAATGGTGCAACACCAAATCTACTCCAACCATTACACTATTTTTTACACCAAATTTTCTCTCTTCTATATTATATTATTATCTTCTACTCCAACCACTCTATTTCTCTCTTATCTTCTATTTACTTTACACCAAATGAATATAATATTATTAAACAAATATAGTGTATTGAATAGTGTTGCACCAAATTTGGTGCAACACTATTCATACACTATAATAGTGCAACAATTAGTGTATCATTGGAGCCATTTTACTCTATTTCTTGCACCAAATATAAATTTGGTGCAAAAAATAGAGTGTTGTTGGAGATGGTCTAAGTGGTCTTTTAATTTGTGGACTTGGGTGCGGGATAAAAATTGGCAATGTTTTTGGTTGTTTCAGCTATTTGTGTGGGTTTGGGAATGCAATTGCAATATTATACACCCATAGTAAAAACTGATTGGTCTTTGTGTATTTTGGTGTGAGATGTGTTTGGATAACATTATATCAAAGTTTTAGGTTGTTTCATCTATTTGTGACTGCAATTGGGAAGGCAACTGCAATACTATCTCCTTCTCCCCCCCCCCCCCCCCCCCCCTTCCATTGCCTCTTACACCTATTGTTAATTAGATCTGTTTCATATTTCTCCATAATTTTTCTTCGCTGAATACTTAACCTTTCTTCAATTTCTTTTTCTTACTGAATTAATGAATTTTACGACAAAACTTTCATATATTGGTTTCATAAATGTTTTTGAAGAACAATCTGCTTCTTGATATACGTTGATTGTAATATTAGTTAATTGTTATGGCCTTATGGGTCATTCATTTATTTAAGTGAAGGAAGAGTTATTCGCACCTTTATTCCGCTCTAAACCAAATTTTGACACGAGTACTACAAACCCATCCATTATCCTTCACAAGCAATCTGCTATCTGTAGAACTATTCAATCCATAATGCTTTTATTTATTTAAGTCCAAACCTTTTGTGGCCACACGAAAAAAATTGCCCCTTAGACTCACCTTTTATTTAGCATTACTCACATCTGCCCCTACATGGAATCAGGCAGAGTGCTCCGATCTAGGGACTTGTATGTTGGAAATCCATTCAAAATAATGAACAAATCTTGGGGTAGGAGTATTGTCTTGCTGATTTCATATTTATGATGCAGTGACAACACTTTTGCAAACAGACCAATATGACATAAATAGCCAAGTAATTTTTCATACCATCAAGGTGCTTGTCATATCTCCTATAAGATGTAGTAGGGAGAGTTATCTTTGCCTTTTATTCTCTTATATATCCATTAACTTACCATTCATTTTTCTCTTCTCTTTTCCTTCTCTTCCAAATAGGTGTATACAAATCTTGAAGGCAACAGATATCATGTTGTAAATACATCATGGGCTATGCTGACTCTAATTGCTGCTGGACAGGTACTAATAAAGTTTTTGACCTAAACATGATTGCGAGAATAAAAGGCTATGCTGACTCTAATTGCTGCTGGACAGGTACTAATAAAGTTTTTGACCTAAACATGATTGCGAGAACTTATAAGTAACATTGAATAGTTAAAATAATATATTCAATTCAAGCTAACAAACAAATAGATATTTTTCATTTTAAAATCCATGGAGGAAATGAAATGAGCAGTTTGAAACCTTAAGTTGTTGCTTTCTTCTACCAATGCCCTGTGAAATTTTCTGGAGGGAGATATAGACCTCATGAATATTTCTATTTACCGTCATGGATGAAAATTAAAAGATGGAGGAACCAAGCTGTGATTTTCTAATTTATATTTATATCCTCAGAAAATTGACTGGATCCCAATGGTGACTGATACTTCCAATGACTTGAGACATATTGATTAGTGGTCTGCATGGTCTGGGTCATCCTGATTTCATGTTTAAAACGGTCACTGCATGGTCCGGGTCATCCTGCTTTCATGTTTTAAAAAACATTTTTAACAGTCTTTCAAAAACTTATGACAAAAACCAAAACGTGAGCGTTAAAGATGAATAATTCCTGATTTTGGTTCAGTTTTCTGGTCTTAGACTGTTTTCTTCTTTAAATTTAAAAAATCAGTATTAATATTTAACGGGGGAAATAGAAGAAAATAGTAGAAACAGATAAACCTACGCTAAGATGACAATTATAACATGTATAAGATACAATACCTTCAACCACAGAATATTCTAGTAAAAGAAACCCCATAGAGACTAAATTTTTCTCAACAATAAATACTTTAGAGAAGAAAGTGAAACATAAATACACTATCGAAGGAAATTAAGAAATTCCATTGGAACATATAACAATCAGTTTGTTTTAGTGTTCTGCGATATTTAATTTTTAAAACCAACATCAAACCAAATTTTGGCAGTTTCCCATCTTTTAAGACCGAAACTAACCAAATGATTTCTATAATTGTTGGTTTGGTTCAGTCGATTTTTTCCAAACGCTTTCCCCACTACTAATATTGGCATTCCTCTGAATTATGCTTGATATTTTACCCATCTCTCTTCTCCCTCTCTTTATGGTGGAGAAGGGAAGGTGTTGTGTGTCTGTGTGTGTGTTGGAGAGGGGGGGGGGGGGGGGGGGGAATTTGGGATCAATAGTGAACTGTTATTTCTTGAGTCTTCAATGGTGTGCTTTAGGGTGTTCTCGTTGAAACACGCGGGCATACTCCTTGCTTCTGGGGACATATTTCTTCTGCTCTTGACTTTTCTGTACTTTTAAATTGCTCTTTTTAACAAGATATATTGAAAGAACTTTATGAAGCATTTGGCATTTTCAAGTAAGTTGATTTACATGGTTGGTCCTAATTTGAGATACCGAGACAGAGAAATGTTCAAGCAGATTGTTTGTGTTATCAATACATCCCAAATTGTTGGATCTGCATACATCTTTCAGCTGAATATTTTCGTACATCTTTGAAAATGTTGGAGTCTTCTGCTTAGTGATTATAATTGAGGGTTGTCATCCCTTTCTGCACAAACACATCCTTATAAATTACTGAGATGTGAAACTATAAATCAAAATGGCCACCTCTTTCGGCTGAAGTTTACCTTTTTCCCCTTTAAACAATTGCAGGCTGAGAGAAATCCCACGCCATTACACCATGCAGCAAAAGTATTAATAAATGCTCAGCAAGAAAATGGAGATTTTCCTCAGCAGGTAATTCTGCAGCTTCCAGTCCCTGTAGCTTACAAATGCTTGTACTGTATGCGAAAAAGTGCCTGGTTGCTATTATTGAAAACAGCATACCCTCCTTTTACTTTTTGACTTGCAAGTTAAAAGGTTGCCTAAACGCTTGCCTCAGTTTTGATTTGGTTTAATTGGCTGTGCCTCTTTGGCGGAGTTTGGGGCTTTGACTTCATAGCTGCATACAGTTTTGGGAGAGGAAGTATGTAAAATATAAACTACATTGTTCAAGAGAATCTGGTTAAGTGTTGGGTATCTTTCGTGGGAGAGTTAGCTTATAAGAGTACCTGTCTATAGGAGAAGAACTAGTGGAGGCTGGTTCATAAATAAGGTCAAAATTTTCATATTCTAAGCGTCTTGTTTAAAAAGCCACTGCAGACAAAAGTCTTTTATTTCAATGGAGATGGGTAAAAAGGCGGGCTCATTATCTATTGAGTTTCAAACTGCGTGCCAGACTGGCCCTCAAGAGTTCATCAGTTATTTAAAAAAAGGTCAAAGAAGTCTACTCAAGTACAACGGTTGGGGTAAGAAGATGGCATTTTGGTTTAGTGTTAATGTAGGATAATATTTGCACTAGTCGCATGGGTCATCCCTTAGTACCTTTCAAATGTATTTATCCAGAGTGTTGGATAAACAAGGGGTTAGGGGTCCAATATGTTTTCCTCTGCTTTATGGTTTTCTCTGCGTATGACAACTTTGGTGTCCTTTTTACTAAAAAGGCAGGCCTCTATACAGATTGAAATTTAAATGTGATATATTATTTTCTTTTAATTATTCGAACTGCACTACTAAATTGCATTTCTGAGGTAATAAAACTTGATAAACTTGTAGTGGAGCTGTTTCAAATCTCAATTTTATATGTAGGTGCTTCGTCCTGCTTGCTGCATGTGGAACTTAATGATCTTATTTGAAGGATAAATGTCCCACCATTATAGTCACTATGATTGCCACGCTTACTACTTTTTGGTTCTCTCTAATAATATATGTGACTGGATAATTTGTTTACTTATCGACTGTCTTTACATTTCTCAGGAAATCAGCGGGGTCTTCAACAGGAATTGCATGATATCCTATTCTGCATATAGGAACATTTTCCCAATTTGGGCACTGGGAGAATATCGTTCTCGCGTGCTTAAAGCTAAATGAGTGTCAGTTCACGTTTCGCGAAGTCTCGACTCTTGGTTTTCTGTCCACCTTTAACACGCTAGATGCACGATGATTATTAGCTAGTTTACTTTATTTTTAGTTATTTTGTCTTTCGTGGTTTGTTTGCTGCCCTCAATAGTTTTCCTTCATTAGTTGGGAGGGAAACTGATTGAATGCTAAGACTAATAATGCATGTTAAGGTAGGACAACCAGAATTAGAATTTGATTAGAAGTGTCTCTTATCATTGTCTCGTTTCTTTCTAAAAGCCTTATTGTTCACCGAATTGTCGCATATCAACCCGATAGTTGGGGTCCTAGGGTCTTGCATATCAGAAAGACAGAAACCATATCAAAATAAAGAACTGACATGTGCCATCATATCATAGCATAGTGGCGAGGACTATCAAGCACGCATTGAATCACACTAGGGACAATCAAAGCCACATTTTTAAGTTAAGTCAACGATGTCGGATACCTAGACATTACTGTTAAACTAAAAGATAAATTATGCACATTCTGTCGCTAAGAAAACAATCTTCATTATTCGATGTTCAGATTTAAGGACAATTGCTTGATAATCAGATGTCCTCACGATATTTTAATTTGAAAATAATGAATAAAAAATGACTTGAGATTTAGTTTGACGATAATGACCTAACTATTATTTTTATCTTTGAAGGGATAGAAGAGAGGTAATGCCATATTCTTTTAAACCTGTACCGCTAGTGAATAAGACTTTAAATAAATTCTTTTAATCAAAATCCATATGATTGTATTCCATCTCTTGTTACTGCCTTGATAAAAACAGAATCTCTACTCTAAACAGATGGCGAAACGTTACACCAAGCTAAAACAAAAGGGAAAGAAATCCCGAAGAATGAAGAGTCCGGAACTAAAATGTGGTTCTTTTGGACTTAAAAAATCGAAAAGTGTAGAAAAAAAATATGGCGAGCAATTTATTATTTATATATAACGTCTTATAAAAGGACGCTATACCTTAACACCCATTTGCTAGTTAAGTATGGCGCTCTTTTAAAAGATGCTATACATAAAATGTTCTTTATTACGGCGCTATATATATTATTAGGGCCCACAAATAATTCTTCTGGGCTTAACTGACATAACAATAATTCAATTGGGTATAGCGTCTTAAGCTAAGACGCTATACATCAAATAATTGAACCTCCAGACTGGTTTTTGCCTTATTTAAAGAGGTGAAGGATTTTATAACAATCCATTCGTAAATATTTTCAAGTCTTCTGAATTATTTCTTCGTTTAGTTATTTTTTATTTTGTGAAGAGCGAAGAATTAAGGTTTCATTATATTGGGAAAGGGGGGCGGTGAGGTTGTGGTGACGAATATCTCAGTAACCTATAGTTTATCTCCACAGTGTCATGTTAAGTTGCCACTTACAATGGAGCACGATACATTGGTATCATTGTTATGTAAAAAACAAAAAAATATGTGAGCAAACGTTCAGTGAATATTAAAGTAACCAGAAGATATCCATGTTTTGTGACTCTACAAGGGGTTGCTTGTTATGGTGAGTTTAACATCGAAGACGATAAAATTCTGAGAGATTTTTGAGGACTCCGGATAAATGGCGGAAATTTATTGTGATAAAACTGTTGGAAATGGTCGTCAAGGCTGAAGACGTTTGCAATAATGAGGTTGGGCAAAGTAGGGATATCCATCAATCATCGGGTGGTAATTTTGGACAAGTTTTAGCCGAACAGGTTCCGGCTGAAAGAGTTTGGCCTGATCTAAACTTATCTCCACGGGCGAATGAGGAGAGAGAAAATAATTTCTCTCTTAATTTACATAATCCACAAGTTGAGTAGTAAACTACAATTTTCCTTTGTGTTATGATTTATTTTTATGTATTGAATTTGTATTAACACTCATATACTTCACATGGAGTATCGACCAGACATAAATTTTACAAGTTATGAACTAACGGCCAGTTGAAATATGCCTAATTTTGGTGTGTTGGATCATGGTGGTCATTCTGGCAGTCATCGTCAACGGGATAATGTTCATTATGGGATATCAATATGTCACAATCTGAATTTTCTACCCTCGGGAGTCGTGATGACGCCTATTAATAGGAGTTAGGCAAGCCAATTATTTATTACTTCTTCTCAGCACATGATAGTAACATAATACCTTTTTCATTTAAAACAATAATGCGGAAAACTGAATCATTAAAAAGGAAACGAATAAACTGTGGAAGTCTCAATATAAAATAAATGATAGCTGATACGAAAATTCAAATACAATCTCTACCCAATACTGAAGTCACTAACTTACGAATATCTATAGAATGCTAAATACAGAGTCTGAATAAAACACAATACTGTTTGTTTCAGTACAAGGATTACAAACGAAAATAAAGATACGAGAGACTCCGGGCCATGCGGACGTCAGCAAGGCTACCTCGGGATCTCTGGACTGAAGTTAGCTCCCAATTGCTCCTACTGCTGTCCAAATGCTGCTGCTTCGGTACTGTGATCTGTGCAAAAAGATGCACAGTGTAGCATCAGCAGAACCGACCCCATGTGCTGGTAAGTGCCTGGCCTAACCTCGGCGAAGTAGTGACGAGGCTAGACAGGACTATCAAATCATACTTGTGCAGATTATACATACAAGTACAAAAAAATAACAGCGGGAAGTAATAATTAAGACTGGGAGGAGAACATGCTTTTGGGGTAGCAGATAAAATAGAACAGTGGAGATAAATAAGGAAACTACAACTGATTTCCTTCTGACACAGAATAAGTGGTTGGCGTGCCACAAGATCCCATTTCACAATATGTATAAGCGGTCGGTGTGCCACACGATCCCATTTCATGATATATAAGTTGCCGGCATGCCACACAATCCCGTTTTATAATATATAAGTGGTCGGCGTGCCACACGATCTCATTTCATAATATATAATGGTTTCCCGACAAGGGAACAAGTATGTATTCAACTATCCCAGCAAGGGAGAATACAAGTAAACTGTTATTTTCCAGCAAGGGAGCAACAACAATAACTTACACGTCTCGACAAGGAGGAGATTCAACATACGAGAACAACTCGGCAAGGGAATAATTACATATCTTTTTCTTTCGTTCATTTCTTACTCCCTAATCATGTCATCATTCGAGCCAACACTCCAAGGAGTTTACAAATCATAATTCCTTTTCATACTCTTCACATTATATAGAAACCATCAAATAAACAAGGAAGAGTCATTACAGAATCCAAAATAAGAACAAATAAGGACCCACGGTCATGCTAGACACCGGTGTATAGATACTCGTCATCATGCCTATACACCGTACTAAACATTTAGCAATTAGCAAACAATACTCTAATCTTATTCCCTCAAGCCAAAATTAGATCAAACACTTACCTCAACCTTCACAGCTAAATCAATCCACAATGACAGCTTTCTCTCTCGAATTCGGCTCCAACTTAATCAAATCTATGAAATAATGACTTTATAATATCAATAATAGCTAAACAAATTAAACCCAATTCCTAAATATAGATTCCCAACCTTTCTTCCAAAATTCCCAAAAATCAACCCCTGGCCCGCTTGGTCGGAATACGAGGTTCGGACCAAATTCATATCATCCATTCCCCCACGAGCCCGAATATACAATTTATTTTTAAATTTGACCTCAAAACGAGGTCTAAAACAAAGAAAATTAGAAAGCCCTAGTTCTACCCATTCCCCTCAATTTCAACCCTAGATTAAATGATTTGATCTTAGTAATTTGATAAATGATAAAGGAAATCGAAGGAAACAAGTTAAACAATACTTACCCAAGAAGCTTTGGTGAAGGGGATCTCTAGAAATCGCCTATGGGCTGTGGAGAAGATGAACTCGTGTGCATTATGTAAATATCCCGTCATTGGTTATGTTCTGAACTATAAAAATAACTGGGCAAAAATGCCCAATGCGATCACAGAAAAGGGGATGCGATTGAATAAGGTCAGGATGGGTGAGCTCTGCGATCGCATAAGTAGGGTTGCGAACGCATAGAGGAAAATAAATGTGGGCTGAGCTTTGTACAATGCGATCTTGGAGACTAGAATGCGATTGCATAGAAGGATTTCTGAACCTTAGAAATTGCTCTATGCGATCGCGGCATGTCCTATGTGATCGCGTAGAAGGAAAAAATAGATAACTGACAGTAGTAATTCTGCTGCATTTCCTAAGTCCAAAACACTACGACACCTATCCAAAAACCTTCCCGAGCCCTTGGGCCTCAAAACCAAACACCCATAACTCAACAACATACTACGAACTTAACCGTGTAATCAAATCGCCAACATAACATCATAAACGAGGAATCAAATCTCAAAATCATCACTTTTCATCAAACTTCATAAACTTTCATTATTAGATATTTATGTCTGAAACATGTCAAATGACGTCCGATTTCGATCAAATTCACAAGAAGCGCTCAAACCACATGTAAGACCTGTACCGGGGTCCGGAACAAAAAACGGCCCTGATACCAATACCTTCTATCCATTTTCATTTCAAATTTTCATATTAATTTCAGAAAAATAATTTCTCTCAAAAATTCATTCTCAGGTTTGGCACCCCGGATTTCGATTATACAGACCCTCCGGGACGTCAAATTACGGGTCCAGGTTCGTTTACACAAAAAGTTGACCAAAGTCAACTTTAATCATATTAATGTCAAAATTCATCAATTTTTACATAGAATTCATATTTAAGATTTCCGGCTACGTGATCGGACTGTGCACACAAATCGAGGTGACCAAAAGAGAGGTGTTCAAGGCCTCGGAAGCGCAGAAAATAGAGAAAACGGCTGATGACCCTTTGGATCGTCACATTCTCCACCTCTAAAATAATCGTTCGTCCTCGAATGGACAAAAGAAAGAAGTACCTGAGTCGGGAAATAGATGAGTATAACGGCTCCGCATATCAGACTCGGACTCCCAGGTCAATGCATCAAGAGGCTGACCTCTCTAGTGAACACGCACTGAAGGAACACTCTTTGACCTCAATTGTCGAACCTGCCGGTCTAGAATAGCTACCGGCTCCTCCTCATAAGATAGATCCTTTTTCAACTAGACAGTTCTATAATCTAACACGTAGGCTGGATCGTCATGGTACCTCCGAAGCATGGACACATGAAAAACTAGATGCACGACTGACAAGCTAGGCGGTAAGGCAAGTCTATAAGCCACCTCTCCCACACGATCGAGAATCTCAAATGGGCCAATGAACCTACGGCTAAACTTGACCTTCTTACCAAATCTCATCTTGCCCTTCATGGGCGACAACCAGAGCAATACTTGCTCACTAACCATAAAGCCCATATCTCGAACCTTGCAATTTGCATAACTTCTTCTGCCTGGACTGGGCGGTACGAAGCCTATCTTGAATGATCTTGAGCTTATCCAAGGCCTCCTCAACTAAATCTGTACCCAATAGCCGAGCCTCTCCCAGCTCAAACGACCCAACCGGAGACCGACATCGCCTATCATACAACGCCTCATATGGAGCCATCTGAATGTTGGAATGGTAGATGTTGTTATAGGCGAACTCCGCTAAA
>JAXGFW010000382.1:0-17214 GCA_034376525.1 Nicotiana benthamiana | reverse complement strand
GGACGCGCCAGGAGATGGCACGTGTCATGACGCGTTAGGACATTGCAGGGCGTGGCCATGGCACGAGGCAGGACGCGGCAGGACATAGCAGGGCGTTACCATGGCACGAGTTAGGACATCGCAAGGCGTGGCCATGGCACGAGTCGGGATGTATCAGGACGCGTCAGGATATGGCCATGGCACGTATCAGGACGCATCAAGACATGGCCATGGCGCGTGTCCGGACGCATCAGGACATGGCCATGGCACGTGTCAGGACGCGTCAGGACATGGCAGGGCGTTTCCATGACACGAGCTGGGAGGTTGCAGAACATGGCAGGGCGTGGCCGTGGCAAGAGTCGGGACGCATCAGGATGTGTCAGGACATGGCACATGTGAGGACGTGTCAGGACACGGCAGGGCGTGGCAATGGCACGAGTTAGGACGTCGAAGGACAAGGTAGGGCGTGGCCATGGCACGCGTCAAGACGTCGCAGGACATGGCCATGGCAGGTGTCAGGACGCATCAAGACGCGTCATGACATGGCACGTGTTAGGACGCGTATGGATATGGTAGTGTGTGGCCATGGTAGGAGTCTGGACGCATCAGGACATGTCAGGACATGGCACGTGTTAGCATGCCTCAGGACATGGGAGGGCGTGGAAATGGCACGAGTCAGAACGTCGCATGACATGGCCACGGCACGTGTCAGGACGCATCACTACATGGCCATGGCACGTGTCAGGACTTGTCAGGACATGGCATGGCGTTGCCATGACTTGAGTCGGGAGGTCGCAGGACATGGCAGGGAGTGGCAATGGCGCGAGTCGGGACGCATCAGGACATGGCAGGACGTGGCCATGGCACGAGGGAGGACGCGTCAAGACATGGCAGGGAGTTGCCATGGCACGAGTCAGGACGTCGCAGGACATGGCAGGGTGTGGCCATGGCATGAGTCGAGACGCATCAAGACACGTCAGGATATGGCACCTGTGAGGACGCGTCAGGACATGGCTGGGCAGGGCCATGGCACGTGTCACGACGCGTCAGGACATCGCATGGCGTAGCCATGACATCAGTCAGGAGGTCACAGAACATGGCAGGGCGTGGCTATGGCGCGAGTCGGGACGCATCAGGACATGGCAGGGCGTGGCCATGGCACGAGGGAGGATGCGTCAGGACATGGCAGGGCGTTGCCATGGCACGAGTCAGGACGTCGCAGGACATGGCAGGGCGTGGCCATGGCATGAGTCGAGACGCATCAGGACATGGCACGTGTGAGGACGCGTCAGGACATGGCAGGGCAGGGCCATGGCACGAGTCAGGACGTAGCAGGACATGGTAGGGTGTGGCCATGGCACGAGTGAAGACGTCGCAGGACATGGCCATGGGACGTGTCAGGACGCATCAGGACATGGCCATGGCGCGTGCCAGGACAGGCAGGGCGTGGGCATGACATGAGTCGGGACGCATCAGAACGCGTTATGACATTGAACTTGTATGGACACGTTAGGATATGATAGGGCGTGGCCATGGCATGAGTCAGGACGCGTCAGGACATAGGAGGACGTGGCCATGGCACGAGTCAAGACGTAGCAAGACATGGCAGTGCGTGGCCATGGCACGAGTCCGGACGCATCAGGACGTGTCAGGATATGGCCATTGCATGTATCAGGATGCATCATGACATGGCCATGGCATGTGTCAGGACGCATCACGACATGGCCATGGCACGTGTTAGGACGCGTCAGGACATGGCAGGGCGTTGCCATGACACGAGTTGGGAGGTCGCACGACATGGCAGCGCGTTGCCATGGCATGAGTCGGGACGCATCAGGACGCGTCAGGACATGGCACGTGTGCGGACGCGTCAGGACAAGGCATGACGTGGCCATGGCAAGAGTCAGGACATTGCAAGACATGGCAGGGCGTGGCCATGGCACGAGTCAAGATGTCGCAGGACATGGCCATGACACGTGTTAGGACGTATCAGGACATGGCCATGGCACGTGTCAGGACGCGTCAGGACATGGCATGGCACTGCCATGACATCAGTCGGGAGGTCGCAAGACATGGCAGGGTGTGGCCATGGCACGAGTAGGGATGCATCAGGACGCGTCAGGAGATGGCACGTGTCATGACGCGTTAGGACATTGCAGGGCATGGCCATGGCATGAGGCAAGACGCGGCATGACATAGCAGGGCGTTGCCATGGCACGTGTTAGGACGCGTCAATACATGGCATGGCGTTGCAATGACATGAGTCGGGAGGTCGCAGGACATGGCCATGGCGCGAGTCAGGACGCATCAGAACGTGTCAGGAGATGGCACGTGTCATGACGCGTTAGGACATGGCTGGGCGTGGCCATGGCACGAGGCAGGACGCGGTAGGACATGGCAGGGTGTTTCCATGGCATGAGTGTCGGGACGCATCAGGACGCGACAAGATATGGCAATGGCACGTACCAGGACGCATCACGACATGGCAATGGCACATGTCATGATGCATCAGGACAGGGCCATGGCACGTGTCAGGACGTGTTAGGATATGGCAAGGAGTTTCCATGACACGAGATAGGCGGTTGCAGGACATAACAGGGCGTGGCCATGGCATGAGTCGGGACGCATCAGGACGCGTCAGGACATGGCACGTGTGAGGACGCGTCAGGACATGGCACGTGTGAGGACGCGTCAGGACATGGCAGTGCATAGCCATGGCACGAGTAAGGACGTCGCAGGACATGGTAGGGCGTGGCCATGGCACGAGTAAAAAAATCACAGCACATGGCCATGGCACGTGTCAGGACGCATCAGAACATGGCCATGGCGCGTGACAGGATGTGTTCGGACATGGCAGGTCGTTGCCATGACACGAGTTAGGAGGTCGCAGGACATTGAAAGGCGTGGCCATGGCACGATTCGAGATGCATCAAGACGCGTTAGGACATGGAACGTGTAAGGAAAAGTTAGGATATGGCAGGGCGTGGCCATGGCACGAGTAAGGACGCGTCAGGACATGGCCATGTCACGTGTCAGGACGCATCAGGACATGGCCATGGCACGTGTCAGGACGCGTCATGACATGGCAGGGCATTGCCATGACACGAGTCGGGAGGTCGTAGGACATGGCAGAACGTCGCCATGGCACGAGTCAAGACATCGCAGGACATGGCCACGACACGTGTCAGGACATATCATACATGGCATCGCGTTGCCATGACATGAGTCAGGAGGTCGCAGGGCATGGCCATGGCACGATTCGGGATGCATCAGGAAGCGCCAGGAGATGTCACGTGTCATGACGCGTTAGGTCATGGCAGGCCATGGCCATGGCACGAGGCAGGATGCGGCAGGACATAGCAGGGCGTTGCCATGGCACGAGTAAGGAAATCGCAGGGCGTGGCTATGGTACGACTCGGGTTGCATCAGGACGCGTCTGGATATGGCCATGGAACGTATAAGCACGCATCAAGACATGGCCATGGAACTTGTCAGAACGCATCAGGACATGGCCATGGCACGTGTCAGGACGCGTCAGGACATGGTAGGGCGTTTCCATGACACGAGTTGGGAGGTTGCAGGACATGGCAGGGTGTGGCCATGGCATGAGTCGGGACGCATCAGGACGCGATAGGACATGGCACGTGTGAGGACGCGTTAGGACATGGTAGGGCGTGGCCATGGCACGAGTCAAGACCTCGCAGGACATGGCCATGGCACGTGTCAGGACACATCAGGACATGGCCATGGCGCGTGTCAGGACATGGCAGGGCGTTGCCATGACACGAGTCAGGACGCATCAGGACGCGTCAGTAAATGGCCATGGCCCGTATCAGGACGCATAAAGACATGGCTGTGGCACGTGTCACGAGGCATCAAGACATGGCCATGGCACGTGTTAGGACGCGTCAGGACATGGCAGGGCGTTTACATGACACTAGTCGAGAGGTCGCAGGACATGGCAGGGTGTGGCCATGGCACGAGTCAAGACGCATCAGAATACGTCAGGCCATGGCACTTGTCAGGACGCGTCAGGACATGGCAAGGCGTTTTCATGACACGAGTTGGGAGGTTGCAGGACATGGCAGGGCGTGGCCATGGCACGAGTCGGGACGCATCAGTACATGGCACGTGTCAGGACACGTTAGGACATGGCAGGGCGTGCCCATGGCACGAGTTAGGACGCGTCAGGACATGGCAGGGCGTGGCCATAGAACGAGTCAGGACGTCGCAAGACATGGTAGCGCGAGTCCATGGCTCGAATCGGGACGCATCAGGACGCGTCAGGATTTGGCCATGGCACGTATGACGATGCATCAGGACATGGCCATGGCACGTGTCAGGACGCATCAGGACATGGCCATGGCACGTGTCAGGACGCGTCACGACATGGCAGGGCATTGCCATGACACGAGTGGGGTGGTTGCAGGACATGGCAGAACATCGCTATGGCACAACTCAAGACATCGCAGGACATGGCCACAACATGTGTTAGGACGTATCATACATGGCATGGCGTTGCCATGACATGAGTAAGGAGGTCTCAGGACATGGCAGGGTGTGGTCATGGCGCGATTCCGGATGCATCAAGATGCATCAGGAGATGTCACGTGTCATGACGCGTTAGGACAAGGCAGGGCGTGGCCATGGCACGAGGCAGGACGCGGCAGGACATGGTAGGGCGTTGACATGGCACGAGTCAGGAAATCGAAGGGCGCGACCATGGTACGAGTCGAGACACATAAGAACGCGTCAAGATATGGGCATGGAACGTATCTGGACGCATCAGGTCATGGCCATGGCACTTGTCAGGACGCATCAGGATATGGCCATGGCACGTGTCAGGACGCGTCAGGACATGGCAGGGCGTTTCCATGACACGCGTTGGGAGGTTGTAGGACATGGCAGAGCATGGGCATGGCATGAGTCGGGATGCATCAGGACGCGTTAGGACATGGCACGTGTGAGGACGCGTTAGGACATGGTAGAGCGTGGCCATGGCACGAGTCAAGACATCGCATTACATGGCCATGGCACGTGTCAGGACGCATCAGGACATGGCCATGGCGCATGTCACGACGTGTTAGGACATGGCAGGGCGTTGCCATGACACGAGTCAGGAGGTCGTAGGACATGGAAGGGCGTGGGCATGGCGTGAGTCGGGATGCATCAGGACGCGTCAGGACATTTAGCGTGTAAGGACACGTTAGGATATGGTAGGGCGTGGCCATGGCACGCGTCAGGACATGGCCGGACGTGGCCATGGCACGAGTCAGGACGTCGCAGAACATGGCAGGGCCTGGCCATGGCACGAGTCGAGACGCATCAGGACGCTTCAGGATATGGCCATGGCACGTATCATGACGAGTCAGGACATGGCCATGGCATTCGTCAGGACGCATCAAGACATGACCATGGCACGTGTCAGGACGCGTCAGGAAATGGCAGGGCGTTTCCATAACACGAGTTGGGAGGTTGCAGGACATGGCAGGGCGTGGCCATGGCAAGGCGTGGCCATGGCACTAGTCGGGACGCATCAGGACGCGTCAGTACATGGCACGTGTCAGGACGCGTTAGGACATGGCAGGGCGTGGCCATGGCACGAGATAGGACGCGTCAGGACATGGCAAGGCGTGGCCATGGAACGAGTCAGGACGTCGCAAAACATGGCAGGGCGTGTCCATGGCTCGAGTCGGGACGCATCAGGACGCGTCAGGAGATGTCACGTGTCATGACACGTCAGGACATGGCAAGGCAATACCATGAAACTAGTCTGGAGGTCGCAAGACATGGTAGAACGTCGCCATGGCACGAGTCAAGACATCGCAGGACATGGCCACGACACGTGTCAGGACGTATCAGGACATGGCATCGCATTGCCATGACATGAGTCAGGAGGTCGCAGGACATGGCAGGGCGTGGCCATGGCGCGATTCGGGATGCATCAGGACGCGTCAGGAGATGTCTAGTGTCATGACGAGTTAGGACATGGCAGTACGTGGTCATGGCACGAGGCACGACGCGGCAGGACATGGCAGGGCGTTGCCATAGCACGAGTCGGGACGCATCACGACCCGTCAGGATATGGCCATGGAACGTATCAGGACGCATCAGGATATGGCCATGGCACGTGTCAGGACGCATCAAGACATGACCCTGGCATGTGTCAGGACGCGTCAGGACATGGCAGGGCATTTGCAAGTCACGAGTTGGGAGGTTGCAGGACATGGTAGGGCGTAGCCATGGCATGAGTTGGACGCTTCAGGACGCGTTAGGACATGGCACGTGTGAGGACGCGTTAGGACATGGTAGGGCGTGGCCATAGGACGAGTCAGGACATCGCAGGACATGGTATGGCGCGGCCATGGCACGAGTCAAGACGTCGCAGGACATGGCCATGGCACGTGTCAGGATGCATCAGGACATGGCCATGGCTCGTGACAGGACGTGTCTGGACATGGCAGGGCGTTGCCATGACACGAGTCAGGAGGTCGCAGGACATGGAAGGGCGTGGGCATGGCACGTGTCGGGACGCATCAGGACGCGTCAGGACATTTAACGTGTAAGGACACGTTAGGATATGATAGGGCATGGCCATGGCACGAGTCAGGACGCTTCAGGACATGGCAGGACGTGACCATGGCACGAGTCAGGACGTCGCAGGACATGGAAGGGCGTGGCAATGGCACGAGTCGGGACGCATCAGGACGCGTCAGTAAATGGCCATGGCCCATATCAGGACGCATAAAGATATGGCCATGGCACGTGTCACGACGCATCAGACATGGCCATGGCACGTGTTAGGACACGTCAGGACATGGCAGGGCGTTGCCATGACACTAGTCGAGAGGTCGCAGGACATGGCAGGGTGTGGCCATGGCACGAGTCAGGACGCATCAGGATACGTAAGGCCATGGCACATGTCAGGACGCGTCAGGACATGGTAGGGCGTGGCCACGGCATGAGTCAGGACGTCGCAGGACATGGCAGGACGGTGACATGGCACGAGTCAAGACGTCGCAGGACATGGCCATGGCACGTGTCAGGACGCATCACGACATGGCCATGGCGCGTGTCAGGATGTGCTAGGACATGGCAGGGCATTGCCATGACACGAGTTAGGACGTTGCAGGACATGGAAGGGCGTGGCCATGGCACGAGTCAGGACGCGTCAGGACATGGCAGGACATGGAACGTGTAAGGACACGTTAGGATATGGTAGGGCGTGGCCATAGCACGACTCAGGATGCGTCAGGACATGGCACGACGTGGCATGGCACGAGCCAGGACGTCGCAGGACGTGGTAGGGCCTTGCCATGGCACGAGTCGAGACGCATCAGGACGCGTCAGGATATGGCCATGGCACGTATCAGGACGAGTCAGGACATGGCCATGGCACGTGTCAGGACGCATCAGGACATGGCCATGGCACGTGTCAGGACGCATCACGACATGGCCATGGCACGGGTCAGGATGCGTCAGGACATGGCAGGGCGTTTCCATGACACGAGTTGGGAGGTTGCAAGACATGGCAGGGCGTGGCCATAGCACGAGTCGGGACGCATCAGGACGCGTCAGTACATGGCACGTGTCAGGACGCGTTTGGACATGGCAGGGCGTGCCCATGGCACGAGTCAGGACACGTCAGGACATGGCAGGGCGTGGCCATAGAATGAGTCAGGACGTCGCAAGACATGGTAGGGCGTGTCCATGGCTCGAATCGGGACGCATCAGGACGCATCAGGATTTGGCCATGGCACGTATGATAATGCATCAGGACATGGCCATGGCACGTGTCAGGACGCATCAGGACATGGCCATGGCACGTGTCAGGACGCGTCACGACATGGCAGGACATTGGCATGACACGAGTCGGGAGGTTGCAGGACATGGCAGAACGTCGCCATGGCACGAGTCAACACATCGCAGGACATGGCCACGACACGTATCAGGACGTATCATACATGGCATGGCGTTGCCATGACATGAGTAAGGAGGTTGCAGGACATGGCAGGGCGTGGCCTTGGCGCGATTCGGGATGCATCAAGATATGGCCATGGCACGTATCAGGACGAATCAGGACATGGCCATGGCACGTGTCAAGACGCATCAGGACATGGCCATGGCACGTGTCAGGACGCATCAGGACATGGCCATGGCACGTGTCAGGACATCGCAGGGCGTTTCCATGACACGATTTGGGAGGTTGCAGGACATGGCAAGGCGTGGCCATGGCAGGGTGTGTCCATGGCTCAAGTCGGGACGCATCAAGACGCGTCAGGATTTTGCCATGGCACGTATGACAACGCATCAGGACATAGCCATTGCACGTGTCAGGACGCATCAGGACATGGCCACGTCACGTATCAGGACGTACCATACATTGCATGGCGTTGCCATGACATGAGTAAGGAGGTCGCAGGACATGGCAGGGCGTGGCCATGGCGCGATTCGGGATGCATCAAGACGCGTCAGGAGATGTCACGTGTCGTGACGCGTTTGGACATGGCAGGGTGTGGCCATGGCATGAGGCAGGATGCGGCAGGACATGGCAGGGCGTTGCCATGGCACGAGTTAGGAAATTGCAGGGCGTGGCCATGGTACGAGTCGAGACGCATCAGGACGCGTCAGGATATGGCCATGGAACGTATCAGGACGCATCAGGACATGGCCATGGCACTTGTCAGGACGCATCAGGACATGGCCATGGCACGTGTCAGGACGCGTCAGGACATGGCAGGGCGTTTCCATGACACGAGTTGGGAGGTTGCAGGACATGGCAGGGCGTGGCCATGGCATGAGTCGGGATACATCAGGACGCATTAGGACATGGCACGTGTGAGGACGCGTTAAGACATGGTAGGGCGTTGCCATGGCACGAGTCAAGACGTCGCAGTATATGGCCATGGCATGTGTCAGGACGCATGAGGACATGGCCATGGCGCGTGTCAGGACGTGTCAGGACATGGCAGGGCGTTGCCATGACAGGAGTCAGGAGGTCGCAGGACATGGAAGGGCGTGGGCATGGCACGAGTCGGGATGCATCAGGACGCGTCAGGACATTTAACGTGTAAGGACACGTTAGGATATGGTAGGGCATGGCCGTGGCACGAGTCAGGATGCTTCAGGACATGGCAGGACGTGACCATGGAATGAGTCAGGACGTCGAAAGACATGGCAGGGCATGGCCATGTCACGAGTCGGGAAGCATGAGGACGCGTCAAGAAAAGGCCATGGCCCGTATCAGGACACAAAAAGAAATGGCCATGGTACGTGTCACGACGCATCAAGACATGGCCATGGCACGTGTTAGGACGCGTCAGGACATGGCAGGGCATTGCAATGACCCTAGTCGAGAGGTCGCAGGACATGGTAGGGTGTGGCCATGGCACGAGTCAAGATGAATCAGGATACGTCAGGCCATGGCACATGTCAGGATGTGTCAGGACATGGCAGGGCGTGGCCATTGCACGAGTCAGGACGTCGCAGGACATGGCAGGACGTGGACATGGCACGAGTCAAGACGTCGCCGGACATGGCCATGGCACGTGTCAGGACGCATCAGGACATGGCCATGGCGCGTGTCAGGATGTGTTCGCACATGGTAGGGCATTGCCATGACACGAGTTAGGAGGTTGCAGGACATGCAAGGGCGTGGCCATGGCACGATTCGGGATGCATCAAGATGCGTCAGGACATGCAACATGTAAGGACACGTTAGGATATGGTAGGGCGTGGCCATGGCACATGTCAGGACGCGTCAGGACATGGCACGACATGGCCATGGCACGAGTCAGGACGTCGCAAGACATGGCCATGGCACGAGTCAGGACGCGTCAAGACATGGCAGAACGTGGCCATGGTACGAGACACGACGTCGCAAGACATAGCAGGACGAGGCCATGGCACGAGTCAAGACGTCGTAGGATATGGCCATGGCACGTGTCAGGAGGCATCAGGGCATGGCAAGTGTAAGGACACGTTAGGACATGGTGGGGCGTGGCCATGGCACGAGTCAGGACGCGTCAGGACATGGTAGGACCCGGCTATGGCACGAGTCAGGAAGTCGCAGGACATGGCAAGGAGTGGCCATGGCATGAATTGGGACGCAATAGGACGCGTCATGATATGGCCATGGCACGTATCAGGATGCATCATGACACGGCCATGGCACGTGTAAGGACGCATCAGGACATGCCCATGGCACGTGTCAGGACGCGTCAGGACATGGCAGGGCATTGCCATGACACGAGTCGGGAGGTCGCAGGACATGGTAGGGCATGGCCATGGCACGAGTCGGGACGTATCAGGATGCGTCATGACATGGCACGAGTTAGGATGCGTCAGGACATGGGATGGCGTGGCCATGGCACGAGTCAGGACGTCGCAGGACATGGCAGAACATGGCCATGGCACGAGTCAAGACATCGCAGGACATGGCCACGACACGTGTCAGGAAGTATCAGTACATGGCCATGGCACGTGTAAGGACGCGTCAGGACATGGCATGGCGTTGCCATGACATGAGTCGGGAGGTCGCACGACATGACAAGGCGCGGCCATGGAGCGATTCGGGACGGATCAGGACGCGTCACGAAATGGCACGTGTCATGACGCATTTGGACATGGTAGGGTGTGGCCATGGCACGAGGCAGGACATCGCAGGGCGTGGCCACGACACGAGTCGGGACGCATCAGGACGCGTCAGGATATGGCCATGGCAGAAATCAGGACGCATCGGGACATGACCATGGCACGTGTCGGGACGCATCAGGACATGGCCATGGCACGTGTTAGGAAGCGTGAGGACATGGCAGGGTGTTTCCATGAATAAAGTTGGGAGGTTGCAGGACATGGCAGGGCAGGCACCATGGCATTAGTCGGGACGCATAAGGAGGCGTTAGGACATGGCACGTATGAGGACGCGTCAGGACATGGTAGGGCGTGGCCATGGCACGAGTCAGAACGTCGCAGGACATGGTAGGTCGTGGCCATGGCACGAGTCAAGACGTGTCAGGCTTGGTTATGGCGCGTGTCTGGAAATGTCAGGACATGGCAGGGCGTTGCCATGACACGAGTCAGGAGGTCGCAGGACAAGGAAGGGCGTGGGCATGGCACGAGTCGGGACACATCAGTACGCGTCATGATATGGCCATGGCATGTATCAGGACGCATCATGACACGGTCATGGCACTTGTAAGGATGCATCTTGACATGCCCATTGCACGTGTCAGGACGCGTCAGTACATGGCAGGGCGTTGCCATGACACGAGTCGGGAGGTCGCAGGACATGGAAGGGCGTGGCCATGGCACGAGTCGGGACGTATCAGGACGCGTCAAGACATGGCTCGTGTTAGGATGCGTTAGGACATGGGATGGCATGGCCATGGCACGAGTCAGGTCGTCGTAGGGCATGGCAGAACATGGCCATGGCACGAGTCAAGACATCGCAGATCATGGCCACGACTCGTGTCAGGAAGTATCATGACATGGCCATGGCACGTGTCAAGACATCTCAGGACATGGCCACGACACGTGTCAGGAAGTATAAGGACATGGACATGGCACATGTCAGGACGCGTCAGGACATGGCATGGCGTTGCCATGACATCAGTTGGGAGGTCGCATGACATGACAGGGCGTGGCCATGGCGCGAGTCGGGACGAATCAGGACGCGTCAGGAAATGGCACGTGTCATGACGCGTTAGGACATGGTAGGGTGTGGCCATAGCATGAGGCAGGACATCGCAGGGCGTGGCCACGGCAAGAGGCGGGACGCATCAGGACGCGTCAGGATATGGCCATGGCACGTATCAAGACGCATGAGGACATGGCCATGGCACGTGTCAGGACGGATTAGAACATGGCCATGGCACGTGTCAGGAAGCGTCAGGACATGGCAGGGCGCGGCCATGGCATTAGTCGGGATGCATCAGGATGCATCAGGAAACGGCACGTGTCATGACGCGTTTGGACATGGTAGGGTGTGGTCATGGCACGAGGCAGGACATCGCAGGGCGTGGCCACGGCACGAGTCGGGACGCATCAGGACGCGTCAGGATATGGCCATGGTACGTATCAGGAGGCATCAGGACATGGCCATGGCACGTGTCAGGAAGCATCAGGACATGGCCATGGCATAAGCCAGGACGCGTCAAATCATGGCAGGGCGTTTCCATGAATCGAGTTGGGAGGTTGTAGGACATGGCAGGACGCAGCCATGGAATTAGTCGGGACGCATTAGGACGAGTTAGGACATGGCACGTGTGAGGATGCGTCAGGACATAGCAGGGTGTGGCCATGGCACGAGTCAGGACGTCGCAGGACATGGCAGAACATGGCCATGGCACGAGTCAAGACGTCGGAGGACATGGCCACGACACGTGTCCGGAAGTATCAGGACATGGCCATGGCACGTGTCAGGACGCGTCAGGACATGGCATGGCGTTGCCATGACATGAGTCGGGAGGTCGCACGACATGACAGGGCTTGGCCATGGTGCGTGTCGGGCGGATCAGGACGCATAAGGAAATGGCACGTGTCATGACGCGTTAGGACATGGTAGGGTGTGGCCATAGCACGAGGCAGGACATCGCAGGGCCTTGCCACGGCACGAGTCGGGACGCATCAGGACGCTTCAGGATATGGCCATGGCACGTATCAGGACGTATCAGGACATGGCCATAACACGTGTTGGGCGCATAGGGACATGGCCATGGCACGTGTCAGGAAGCGTCAGGACATGGTAGGGCATTTCCATGAATCGAATTGGGAGGTTGCAGGACATGGCAGGGCGCGGCCATGGCATTAGTCGGGACGCATTAGGACGAGTTAGGACATGGAACGTGTGAAGATGCGTCAGGACATGGCAGGGGGTGGCCATGGCACGAGTCAGAACGTCGCAAGACATGGTAGGGCGTGGCCATGGCACGAGTCAAGACGTGTCAGGATATGGCCATGGCGCGTGTCAGGACATGGCAGGGCGTTGCCATGACACGAGTCAGGAGGTCGCAAGACATGGCACGTGTAAGGACACGTTAGGATATAGTAGGGCTTGGCCATGGCACGAGTCAGGAAGTGTCAGGACATGGCAGGACGTGGCCATTGCACGAGTCAGGATGTCGCAGGACATGGCAGTGCGTGGCCATGGCATGAGTCCGGACGCATCCGGACGCGTTAGGATATGGCCATGGCCCGTATCAGGACGCATGAGGACATGGCCATGGCACGTGTCAAGACGCATTAGGACATGGCCATGGAACGTGTCAGGACGCGTCAGGACATGGCAGGGCATTTCAATGAATCGAGTTGGGAGGTTGCAGGACATGGCAAGGCGTGGCCATGGCATGAGTCGGGACGCATCAAGACGTGTCTGGACATGGAACGTGTAAGGACACTTTAGGATATAGTAGGTCTTCGCCATGGCACGAGTCAGGACGTGTCAGGACATGGCAGGATGTGGCCATGGCACGAGTCAGGATGTCACAGGACATGGCAGTGCGTGGCCATGGCACGAGTCCAGACGCATCAGGATGCGTTAGGATATGGCCATGGCCCGTATCAGGACGCATAAGGACATGGCCATGGCAGGTGTCACGATGCATCAGGACATGGCCAAGGAACGTGTCACGACGCATCAAGACATAGCCGGGCGTTGCCATGACACGAATCGAGAGGTCGAAGTATATGGTAGGGCGTGGCCATGGCATATCCTTGAATCGAGTTGGGAGGTTGCAGGACATGGCAGGGCATGGCCATGGCATGAGTCGAGACGCATCAGGACGCGTCAGGACATGGCACCTGTGAGGACGCGCCAGGACATAGCAAGGTGTGGCCATGGCACGAATCAGGAGGTCGCAAGACATGGCAGAAAATGGCGATGGCACGAGTCAAGACGTCGCAGGACATGGCCACGACACGTGTCGGGAAGTATTAGGACATGGCCATGGCACGTGTCAGGACGCGTCAGGACATGGCATGGCGTTGCCATGACATCAGTCGGGAGGTCGCATGACATGACAGGGCGTGGCCATGGTGCCAGTCGGGACCGATCAGGGCGCGTCAGGAAATGGCACATGTCATGACGCATTAGGACATAGCAAGGCGTGGCCATGGCACGAGTCAGGACGTCGCAGGACATGGCAGAACATGGCCATGGCACGAGTCAAGACGTCGCAGGACATGGCCATGACACGTGTCAGGAAGTATCATGTCATGGCCATGGCACGTGTCAGGACGCGTCAGGACATGGCATGGCGTTGCCATGACATGAGTCGGGAGGTCACACGACATGACAAGGCGTGGCTGTGGCGCGAGTCGAGACGCATTAGGACGCATCAGGAAATGGCACGTGTCATGACGCGTTAGGACATGGTAGGGTGTGGCCATGGCACGAGGCTGGACATTGCAGGGCGTGGCCACGACACGAGTCGGGATGCGTCAGGATATGGCCATGGCACGTATCAGGACGCATCAGGACATGGCCATGGCACGTGTCAGGGCGGATCACGACATGGCCATGGCACGTGTCAGGACGAGTCAGGACATGGCAGGGCGTTTCCATGAATCGAGTTGGGAGGTTGCAAGACATGGCAGGACATGGCCACGGCATTAGTCGGGATGCATTAGGACATGGCACGTGTGAGGACGCGTCAGGACATGGCAGGGCGTGGCCATGGCACGAGTCAGAACGTTGCTGGACATGGTAGGGCATGGCCATGGCACGAGTGAAGACGTGTCAGGACATCACCATGGCGCGTGTCTGCAAATGTCTTGACATGGCAGGGCGTTGCCATGACACAAGTCAGGAGGTCACAGGACAAAGAAGGGCGTAGGCACGGCACGAGTCGGGACGCATCAGAAAGCCTGATTATATAGCCATGGCACGTATCAGGACGCATCATGACACGGCCATGGCACGTGTAAAGACACATCTGGACATGCCCATGGCATGTGTCAGGACGCGTGAGGACATGGCAGGGCGTTGCCATGACACGAGTCGGGAGGTCGAAGGACATGGCAGGGTGTGGCTATGGCGCGAGTCGAGACGGATCAGGACGCGTCAGGAAATGGCACGTGTCATGACGTTTTAGGACATGGTAGGGTGTGGCCATGGCTCGAGGCAGGACATCGAAGGGCGTGGCCACGGCACGAGTCGGGACGCATCAAGACGCGTCAGGATATGGCCATGGCACGTATCATGACACATCAGGACATGGCCATGGCATGTGTCAGGGCGCATCAAGACATGGCCATGGCACGTGTCAGGACGTGTCAGGACATGGCAGGGCGTTTCCATGAATCGAGTTGGGAGGTTGCAGGACATGGCAGGACGCGGCCATGGCATTAGTCGGGATGCATTAGGACATGGCACGTGTGAGGACGCGTCGGGACATGGCAGGGCGTGGCCATGGCATGAGTCAGAACGTCACAGGACATGGTAGGGCGTGGCCATGGCACGAGTCAAGACATGTCAGGACATGGCCATGGTGCGTGTCTGGAAATGTCAGGACATGGCAGGGTGTTGCCATGACACGAGTCAGGAGGTCACAGGACAAAGAAGGGCGTGGGCATGGCACGAGTCGGGACGCATCAGGACGCGTCATGATATGGCCATGGCACGTATCAGGACGCATCATGACATGGCCATGGCACTTGTAAGGACGCATCTGGACATGCCCATGGCATGTGTCAGGACGCGTCAGGAAATTGCAGGGCGTTGCCATGACACGAGTCGGGAGGTCGCAGGACATGGCAGGGCGTGGCCATGGCACGAGTCGGGACGTATTAGGACGCGTCAGGACGTGGCACGTGTTAGGATGCATCAGGACATGGGATGGCCTAGCCATGGCACGAGTCAGGATGTCGCAGGACATGGCAGAACATGGCCATGGCACGAGTCAAGACATCGCAGGACATGGCCACGACACGTGTCAGGAAGTATGACGACATGGCCATGGCACGTGTCAGAACGCGTCAGGACATGGCATGGCGTTGCCATGACATCAGTCGGGAGGTCGCACGACATGACAGGGCGTGGCAATGGCGCGAGTCGGGACGGATCAGGACGCGTCAGGAAATGGCTCGTGTCATGACGCGATACGACATGGTAGGGTGTGGCTATGGCACGAGGCAGGACATCGCAGAGCGTGGCCACGGCACGAGTCGGGACGCATCAGGACGCGTCAGGATATGGCCATGGCACGTATCAGGACGCATCAGGACATAGCCATGGCATGTGTCGGGGCGCATCAGGATATGGCCATGGCACGTGTCAGGACGCGTCAGGACATGGCAGGGCGTTTCCATGAATCGAGTTGGGAGGTTGCAGGACATGGCAGGACGCGGCCATGGCATTAGTCGGGACATCGCAGGACATGGCCACGACACGTGTCAGGAAGTATCAGGACATGGCCATGGCACGTGTCAGGACGCATCAGGACATGGCATGGCGTTTCCATGACATGAGTCTGGAGGTCGCACGACATGACAGGGCATGGCCATGGCGCGAGTCGGGACGGATCAGGACGCGTTAGGAAATGGCACGTGTCATGACGCGTTAAGACATGGTAAGGTGTGGCCATGGCACGAGGCAGGACATCGCAGGGTGTGGCCACGGTGCGAGTCGGGACACATCAGGACGCGTCAGGATATGGCCTCTGCACATATCAGGACGCATCAGGACATGGCCATGGCACGTGTCAGGACACATCAGGACATGGCCATGGCACGTGTCAGGAGGCGTCAGGACATGGCAGGGCGTTTCCATGAATCGAGTTGGGAGGTTGCAAGACATGGCAGGGCGCGGCCATGGCATTAGTCGGGACACATCAGGACGCGTTAGGACATGGCACGTGTGAGGACGCGTCAGGACATGGCACGGCGTGGCCATGGCACGAGTCCAAACGTCGCAGGACATGGTAGGGTGTGGCCATGGCACGAGTCAAGAAGTGTCAGGACATGGCCATGGCGTGTGTCTCTTGAAATGCAGGACATGGCAGGGCGTTGCCATGACACGAGTTAGGAGGTCGCTGGACAAGGAAGGGTGTGGCATGGCACAAGTCGGGACGCATCACGACGCGTCAGGAAATGGAACGTGTAAGGACACGTTAGGATATGGTAGGGCGTGGCCATGGCACGAGGCAGGACAAAGCAGGACATGGCAGGGCGTTGCCATGGCACGAGTCAGAACATCGCAGGGCGTGGCCATGGCACGAGTAGGGACGTATCAGCACG